>JACEGR010007024.1:0-53934 GCA_014170235.1 Listronotus bonariensis
GTCCCAAATTTTATCTAAATCAGTTAGAGGGTTCCCAAGATATATGTAAAAAATAACAGATTTTTTTAAAAAGCTTTAACGCCCTGTGTCTTAGAAATAAAGCAAGTCCGATTATATGTTTATAGGAACTTTGTTTATATAAAAAGACATAAGAAATTATCCCCTTAAGTTTTGTAACGTAGTTAGAAAACACCCTATATATTAGCGTTTCTTTATTTTTAGTAAAGTTATGATATTATCAGTTTTATTAATTTTAACCTGTATTAATTTTATCATTGCCCATAAAATAATTAGTTTAGTCAATAATATATATGTATTTTTAATTTAATATTAAATTATCAGGGAAGTGCTAATGCAATTACGTTTTAGCGACATAAAAGGCTTAAAAGAAAGAAGATTTATTCTGTCTAAATAAACACGTTGCTTCATTTATCTGAATTATTAAATAAGAAAAGAACTTTTCCTAGACTAAAAATGGTAAATGAGATTTTCTTTTGGAAGTGTTTCTTATAATACACTTTAAAGTTGCTGCTAATTTTTAAGTGGATTAATTAATCATAAAGTTAAGTTGGCGTTAAAATTAGTTTATCCGGACCAGCCAGAAAATACATTAAACATAAAACTTGCTGGAAAGTATTCTTCTCTAGACAGAAACAGCTTCATTTTTGGCTTGTATATTGGACTAAATTAAAATAAAATGTACTTAGTACTCCAAGTAATTTTTAAAAGACAAGTTATATAAATTACAACTTGTATACAGTGTCCTCAATAATACTACTTTGGATTTCTATTGTCTTTATTTCTAACTGATACACGACGTTTCGGATGGTGTCTATCTCCAACCGTTTTCAAGTTATGACAAGTTTTTTAGTTTGTTACTTGTTCTCTAGCCCAGGAGCCTTGGGTTCAGTCACTAGCCAAAGGGACATTTAAAGGTAGTACTTATATAAAAATAAATGTGTGGTATAGATGGATCCACATTTATTTAATTCTGAAAGCAATACCGCCAAGTACACAAAAAATGATAAAGTAAACAAACTTTTTCGAAGGCACATAACGCTGACAGAGCTTGATTTTATATTTATTGGGTACAATAAATAAAACACTGCCTAAACACGTGTCACGTACACGTACATCCTCTTATTGCGCCTCTGTCTTGCCGTAAAACCGGTGGCACGTGGCGTGGAACTAGAAACTCGTCGAGTTAAATATTTTTTGCTGCAATAAATCATTGATTACAAAAAGGTTTATTTACTTTATCATTTTTGTGTACTTTGCGGTATCACTTTTAGAATGAATGAAATGTGGACCCATCTAGCACTACAGTAATGTTTAAAACATGCTGTGAAAAAGATGAGTTAAACATCTAATAACCAGACATTTATAATGCTTTTGAACTTAGAAAGCATTCGTAGACAGTTACAAAGATAAGAAAAAATCCTGGTTTAAAATAAAAACTGTTTTTTCCTGTATACACATTTATATAGTAAAGTTAACTACTAAGGAGAGAAGACAAAAAGATGGCAAAAAATATTTTACCATTCAACAGAAGTGATACTATTAAAAAGATTTGCAAATCCTGGATAATTTTAAACATTAATTAATAAATTAAAACACCTATTTCTTTCCTTCGTAGTATGATTTATTGTTATTATTTTTGTTAATTGTAATATTATAATTATCATTTTTTTTGTTTTTATGGGTACTTTTAATATTAATATTTTTATAATTATAATTAAAATAAAGTTTACAAATATGTTTTATTTGTCATAAAATGCTTGATGACAAAAATTTGTAAATTAAATTGTTTTTACCACACATCCAGTAAAACACGTGGTTTTTGAAACAACTTTTGAACAAAGAAAAGATATCTATGCGGTTTTTGGACTTTTTGTTTCAAATTTAATTAAGTTTTTATTTTTAATAAAATAACAATAGCATATCATTTAAAACTTTAAAGAAAAATATAAAAATAACTTTAAACTCGTTAAACAACGCCCTCTAGCGGAAAAAAAGACAATGTAACCTGCCTTGGCTTTTTCTTAATCAGTAAAGGTTCCTCTTTAAAAGGAAAACTCAGTTTGTTAAATTCTGTCAAGGCAAACCAAAACTATGATCATTTTAACCAGTAAAACTTCACCGTTTCCTACAGCCCCTATTTTACGCCCTATTCTAATCACCTTTTACTTTACGATCCAATCCCACTTTTCGTTATTTTGTATCAATTTATTTAATGTTTCGGTCAAAACACTGTTTACATGACCTATGTCATAATCGATTTCTGATTATCTGACATACAGAGGCGATGTTTATTATAAAAATTTATAATATATTTTAAAATTCTTGCCAGTCAGTCTATTTTATTAAAACGAGATCGGTTGTCATACTTCTTAAATTTGTTTTGGATACCTTTACCCTTTCTAAATTTAAATTATATAACTTTATATGAAAAGGAAATCTCCCTTTTTCGACAGTTAAAAGAGGAGAATTCCTGCTTTCATGTCATTCACCGGGACCCTCTTCAGTGACGCGTTTGCCTCATAGGACTTATCAAACTGGTTGTAGGGGAAACTGGCCTAAAATTACATACTTTATAAATTTTTGCCCATATTTAAAAAATAATTATGCGATTTATTATAACAAATGGTGAAGTGCCTTTATTACTTATTCTTAGTCATTACTATAGAGACCTAGGTCATTAAAGGCATGATTACAATAGTGTAGGCTAAAATGACATACATCTGTAACATAAGATTTCAAGGATCTTGTAAAGTGAAAACAGAAAAATTAAATAAAATTTATATGATAAAAAATATAGTGTGTTAATAAACTTTACTATTTTTTCACTTCACAACAAAGTTTACAGATAAATAGATAGATAGATAGATAGATAGATAGATAGTCAGAATATATTACCTTAAAATGCACAATAGGTATAAAGGGGTCGTCAATATAAATAAATATAAGTATAAATACTATAAAAAATATATAGATATACACAAATATACAGAGACACATAAATATATAAAATGTAATTGTAAAAACACACAAAAAAAAAAGAATACAAATGAACAGAAACCTTAGCTATAAATAATTACTATAAATAAAGTTAAAATTTTGTATAAATATATACATACAAAAGAATAGGTATTAAAATTGTCAAATCAAAACGCAAGCAAAGTAACAAAGTCTAATGTCGCATATACTCTGCAACCGAGTAAAATGCCTTGTCAATAAGAAATTGCCTAACGGCATTCTTGAATTTACCACCATGCATATTTCTAAAATCTCTTAAAAGCTTGTTATAGAGAGTAAGACAACCGTAAAAGGAGAGTTTTCGAAAAAGGAGGTCCTGTGTAAAGGAACATCTATAATAGTCCTGTTTCTAGTGCTGTAATGATTTAACTCTCTAGTCTCCTAAACAGTCCCATATTAGAATTTACATAAGTCACGCACTTAAAAATAAACACACATGGCAAAGTGTGGATTCTTTTCTGGATAAATAAAGGTTTGCAGCTGTCACGCGATTTAAGATTAAAAATTAACCTCAGTAGTCTTTTTTGCGCCATAAAGACTCCTCAGATGCATTACTACCTCCCCAGGACGCAATATTATTTGAAAGACGGCTGTAAGCAAGTGAATAGTATACAGAGAGCAATCCTGATTCGTCCAGTATATTTTTAAGTTAAGGATTGCATAAAACGCCGAATTTAATTTTGCGCAGACATAATCAACGTGATTTTTAAAAGACATTGTGGGGTCAACAATGGTTCCTAAAAATTTGGTTGTTTCAGAAAATTTAATATTATTATTTACTTCAAAATTTGATGGTAACGGTTTTTAATAAAGAAGTTCATGTATACAGTTTTCTTAGTGTTGATTATAAGATGGTTGTTTCGACACCAGACTTCCATATCATGGCACACAATTCTAATGTCTTTGTCTTAGAGTAGACATAGGGGCATTTATCAAAAAAATAGCCACGCTTGAGAATATAAAAATTACGTTTTTTTGTTTAAAACTTTGTAGCCCTCTGCTTTATTAACGTCATGCTTAAATTATTAGTTTATATATACACTGTAAAGCATAAAATTAACTCGCCCTATCTTCATCTGACGCACTTGAAAATATCTGATAGATATATTTTTGTTTAAAGTTTAGTTAAATAAGCTAGTTTGGTTAATAAAATGGTACATTGATAGTTAAAAAAATATACAGCGTGTTTTCGGAAGTTCTTAACAAATGAGAAACTTTTTTATTAATTATTTTACGAAAAAAGTGTCTCTTCATAAAAGTCCTGCTTGATGAGAAAATACATTTCCACAAAAACATTTGAAGGTTGGATGTACAGGGTGGCTTTAAAATGACTTGTTTCCAAATTAAAATAAGGGTTATTCTCTAACTACGGTACCAAACTTTAAAGGGTAATTTCTTATGTCATTTTGTGAAGAAAAGTTCTTATAAACATATGTCCGGAGTTGCTTCGGGTCTGAGATACAGGGCGTTAAATGTTTGTTTTTAAATATTTTAAATATGAAGTCAGATACAAAAAAATGTACTTTACTAAAAAGTTGTATTTTTAGTTGCTTTAAAAAAATATATAAAAACTACATAAACGCCAGTGGCGTACAGTGGGCACAAAAGCCAATATTATTGAAAAAATGTACGCCACTGGCTTTTTATGCAGTTTTTATATTTTTTTCCTTTAAAAATACCAATTTTTAGTGTAGTAGATTTTTTTGTATCTGACTTTGTATTTAAGATATTTGAAAACAAACAGACTCTTAAAAATATTTTACGCCCTGTATCTCAGTAAGGAAGCAAGTTCGGACATTGTTTATTGGAGCTTTTCTTCATAAAATAACATAAGAAATCACCCTTTAAAGTTTGGTACCGTAGTTGGGAAATAATCTTTCTTTTAATTTAAAAACAAGTCATTTTTAAGCCACCCTGTACATCCAACTTTCAAAGATTTTTGTGGAAATGTATTTTCTCATCAAGCAGGTCTTTTATGAAAAGTTACTTTTTTCGTAAAATTAATAATGAAAAAGTTTCCCATTGAACTTCCAAAAAAATGGCGGATTTACTTTTTTCATAATCCATGCTTTAAACTTTGTATATGGCGCTTAAATTAAATTCTAAGCACTTTTTACCTCTAGAGTTGTTTTGATATTTTGTTCTCTAATCACTCTTTTCCGTTTCTTCGTCTCAATTTATTTTAAATTTCCGACCTACCGCTGTTTATATGAGATT
This sequence comes from Listronotus bonariensis, assembly GCA_014170235.1. Taxonomy (NCBI): domain Eukaryota; kingdom Metazoa; phylum Arthropoda; class Insecta; order Coleoptera; family Curculionidae; genus Listronotus; species Listronotus bonariensis. The sequence continues at coordinate 5,254 of JACEGR010007024.1, forward strand.
TAAGTGAATTATTAGATTATCTGACATGCAAAGGCCTTTGCAAAAAAAATTTCCCTAATATTTGTTTTTCATATGTTGCGAACTTTTGCCGCTTACTGTATTCTATATTTTGGTATCGCATGGTATACTTTTATCATTTTTACTTTTCAAAGACAAAACATTATTTTGGAAACGAAAATGAAATCGCAGCTGTAGTATTTTATCTATAATCCAGGCTTTTCTTTGGATCAGAACACAAGAGAATTGTGTCGGCGTTCCCCCAGAGCTTGAACTTAGAATATTTGTCACGAATTTTGTGTTTTCTTTATGCAGGATACTTTTAAGTGGGTCATGATAAGTGTCCCTGAGATCAAAGAAAATCCATAAAAAGGATACAGGCATTCATGACTGGACGTAAAGATGAGTTTATATCGTTTTTATACAGTATCGAGCAAAAAGATATGTCTCTTTAAAATTATGTTTTTTTGTAATTTTCGTTTGTAGGTTTAAATTTATTATTATTATTTTGTATTGTGTTTTGTTAGCCAAATTTATTTAGAATACGATTTATTTTAATTAAGAACAAAATTTATATCTTTGCATTACTAAATGTTTACAGTCGACGAGACAAACAAAAAATAAAACGAAAGATCACATTTTGTTAAATGGTATTTCTGTAATAACACGTTTCTTAGCTCCTGGGTAGTCCTTGAGGCTTTTGTGGGTTTTTAAATACATATATTACAGACAAAAAATAATAGCTTTTTACATATTACGAAAAAAAATATGTTTCCCTACAATTTCTTAGCACACAAGTCAATTTTCATTAAAATCTAGTTATTATTTGCTTATATATTGTAATTTACAAAAATAGTGCCTGAAATTTTTATTCACACATAAATAAAAAAAAAAATAAAAACCATTTCGGAGTATTACTTTTAACCTATTAAGCTACCAAAATATAATAATAAATACAGTAACATCGAATAGTTGATTTTTAGTAACCCGCTTCAGAAATTTTGAACTATTTCGCTAGGCGCAGTACTTTCGAACAGACTATGGATGGTGGAGGGAGGATAACCATCTTTTATGGTGGAAAAGTTGAAAAAGTGGCCATCGGAATGTAGCAAATGGGATGGCGTCACAGTAGCCAGTGGAGGGATTTTGGTATTTCTTTCCTTTTTTATTTTGTATCTATCTGTCCTTTTTCATTTTGTATCTCACTTTAATAATTCATGCTCATTGGTTAAAAAATCTCCTCTGGCTACGGTGGCGCCACCTTAAGTTGCTCCTTTCGACGGACACTTTTTAAAACATTCAGATGGTTATCCTCCCCTCCACCATCCATAGAACAGACGTTAAAAATCCGCTCCTAGCAAAATGTCGCCTAATGTGCTTCATTTTGAACAGCTCTACAATTTGGCTTAGGTTTGTTGGTTGGAGTTGTTGTTTGGTTTGACGATTTACCACAGTTCATCCTGTGATCCTGTGATTTGTTTGACTGATCAGTTCTTTGATCTAGAAGCTCTGCTTAATTTGCAGTTTGGAACCTGAAAATTATCACAGGGTGTTTTTTTGGTTCATTATATTATTTGTTTACTTTTCTTTTAATGAAAACTGGCTCTAAATTTATGTATGCTGTTTTTATACAAGGTGTTTACAATAGTAAAAATTTAATTTGCTAAAAGTTAATACTCTCCCAAACTCGTTTTTTAGTTATTATTATTTTATTTAACAGGTTACTACATGCAATCAAAAATGTTAATCAGATAGGCTAGTGTTATTAAAAATCACAACTGTCAAAGTAAAAATTAAAACTTTGGATAAACTCTATAGGCTTAAAACCCTAAAAAGACTTAGTAAATACGTCTGCAACATTTTATTTTTATTTTAGCAGCTTTATTTTAGATCAGTGCACCGGAGAATTGTGACCGTGTTTCCTAGCAGCTTAAACTTGGGATATTTGTCACGAATTCTGGGTCGGTTATTTGCATGAAAACTTCTAAAAGGATCAACGGGAGGTCTTGCGAAAGTTACAGGAAAACTAAAAAGGTAACAATAGAATTTTGAGCTAGAAAATATAAAAATTAAACTACCTCTAGAAAAATGTTTGTCTTAACATTTTTCTTACGGCATTCGTTATTAATATTTAAAGAACTTTTAAGAAAAAACATTAAGTACCTACTTAAATATTATTTATTAAAATTAATTTACTTGTCCTGTAATTAATGTACCATATACTAAATACAATTGTTAAGAGCCCCGTAGGCCGTGCTTGTTGTTGCTCCGGTGGGGTTGGCAGTGTCGATCACCGGAGTTAAGCATTGAGGAGCACGACCATAGCTTGGATGGGTGACCGCGTGACCGCCGGTTTGGGCGGCGGCATACGGTGTTCTGCTCGGGGGTTAACGGACGAACTGAGCTTTAACCATCCAGTTTATGTAATGAATGGAAAGGTGTAGGGGTCAAGGCACAATAAACCTCTAGGCTGCAGCGCATCACCTAGGGGGCGATGGTAGGCCCTAGGTGGAACACCCCAAAAGAGCAAAAAAAACTTTGTTTATACAGGGTGTCCGACTATATATTAACTCAATAGTCTTGTTGAGTTACTTTAAAACAAATAAAGTTATCAAGATGCTGTTTTTTCGAAAAGCCTAAGACCTTTTTAAAGTTTTTTTTTTTAATTTTAACCTTGCGACTTGGCTGTGACATTATATTAACATAAAATCAAAGTGGCCAGTTTTCCGATATAGGTCAACTTTGTTATATTTAATAGACCACCAAGTATATTTTTGCTAAAATCCTAAATTCAATAATTTTTCTTTTAAAAATGTGACATTATCTTTGGTTATTTAAAAAATATTGGCTTTATTGATCTCTTAAAAATTGACTGCATCGCAATAAAGGGTATAATTTGACAATTAAAGTTAGTTACATTCAAGAATACAAAAAAGTCAACAAAGCTTTAAGTTATTCACAAAACAATAGCTGCTGCAAAGCTGGATTACTTTTTTAAATGTTTTGTTAGTATTGTGAAAAACCTTAACCTAATATGTCGCCGATTTTTATGATCAAGTTACACTTTTAATTGCAATGCGGCTAACTATTGTAAAGACTAATAAAACCACTGTTTTTACAAAACTTATATTATTTTTTTCATGTCAAAATGATTACATTTTCTGATGGTAGAAAAATATACATTGTGTTCCATTTAAACTAACAGTTGCATTATATTGAATAATCAGCCATTTTATTTTGAGATTACCGAAATGTCACATTTAACTGGCAAGCATATAATTAAAAAACAAAAAATCTAGGGCTATGTGCAAAAACGGTATCTTGATGATTTTGTTTCTTATAGAGTTATCCGCAGTTATCAAATGGGTTAAAATATAGTTTGGCACTCTGTATATCTGCATATTTAAAATAAAATATTTTTGTTTTCCTTCACTTCTTTAAAAGTTAATTATATTTTTTATTTTATCAACTAACCAAAAATCTAACCAGAACCAAAACTAACCAAAACTTACCAAAACAAATTATACATAAAAACCTTCCTCTTGAATCACTCTATCTGCTAAATAAAACTGCATCAAAATCAGTTAAGTAGTTTAAAAGATCTAAGCATACATACATTTTTAAGACAGACGCGAAAAGCGACTTTATAGTTTTTAGTATGTAGTGATAGTATAAATAAATATCAAAATAAAAAAAAACAATCCACTAAAAATAGGTCCTTTTATTTATTTTTTATTCTTATCGATTTTTCTATAAAAAATAATCTGCCTCGGCAAAACTCGCACATGGGCCATTTGCGTGACAGGCGGAGTATTCTACCACTGGACTAATCGGAACTTTTACACTTAACCTAACAAAATTATAATATATCTGAAATTACCGACCCATGCCCACTTTGTAGGGCGTTAATATCTAAGTTTTTGTTTACTCATAGTAAAATATAGCCTATAACACTCCTGAATAGTGTAGCTTTGTGATTGTGAAACAATTTTTATGATAGGTTCAGTACATCCGAAGATTAGCGGCTAGAAACAAACAAACCCACAAAGATACAAACTTTACCTCTATATATATTATATAGTATATTAGAATATATAAAAATGCCCTTTGCATTTCATTACGCTTTACTAAGGACATCCGGGTTTCTTTAAAAATTTGTACTTTAATTTTTAAAAGCCAAAATATAACGATTTTACCCAATTTATCTTAGTTAAAAAGTTGATAGTTTGCAAGATACAGGGTCTTCAAGTAAAAAAATTAATGGACGATTTGACACTCTGTCTCTTGCAAAGCAGCAACCTTTGACTAAGGTAAATAACATTTACTTATAAAAATATACAAATAAACATGAAATGAAATGACGTCAATTATTTTACACAAAAAATCGCATTGAAGAAATATACACAACCATAATTACAACTTACATATCTAAAAGTCATTAATACTATACGGTTCCAAGTTTATAAGCAATGTCTTTACTTTTCTTTTAAAAATTTTTTCATTCACAGAATTTTTATTTCTCTGCTTAATTTATTGTATAACTTTATCCCCATATAGTACGGACTCTTCTCAAACAATGCCAGTCTATGTCTAGGGTAGTTTACATCAAATCTTCGGGTATTATATGTATGATTGCTACTAGTATCAAATCTTTCCTTGTTTTTATAAAAAAACATAATATTTTCGAAAATATAAAGCCCATAAATTGTTAGTATTCCCTTTGATTTAAACACATTTCGACATGACTCTAAGAAAGGCATCTTATATATTGCTCGTATTAATCGCTTCTGTATAACAAAAATATGCTGAATGCTTGAATTAGCCCCCAAAAAATAATTCCATATCTCAACAGAGACTCAAAGTTCGCAAAATACAATGTTCTTAATGCATATTCATTAATATATTTTGAGACTATACGCAAACAATAGCAGACCCTATTAAGTTTTGCAGAAAGATTTTCAATCTGACTTGACCAATCTAGAAATTCGTCAATATGTAAACCCAAAAATTTTGTTTTTGCTGTAATAAATATTGAAACTGTTCTATTTCTATGAAATCAGGTTTTTCTTTTTATTTAGTTTTGTTTTAAAAAGAAGCATATTTGTTTTTCCTTATTTACAAGTAACCTATTTTTTAAACCACACATTAACTTTTAAAAATATATCGTTTGCCTCGCTAAGCAATTCAGGAATTTCTTTTCCTGTTACAAGTAAATTAGTGTCGTCTGCAAAAGATGTAAGGTCAATATTAGGATGACTTATTTCTAGATGAAGGTCATTTATAAACATGATAAATAAGATAGGGCCTAAAATACTTCCTTGAGGCACACCAACTGTATTTTTAAAATTTCTGATTTGTAAGACATGCCCTCATTCTTAATTTCTACCCTTTGAGTTCTTTCTGTTAAATAGGATCGTAGCCATTTTAATGCGTTTCCTCTTATACCATATAAATCCAACTTTTTTAATAGTAATTCCCTCTAAGGTAAGCTTAAATTATTGTATTTTGGCTCAGAGAACTTGTGGTAGCATTTTGTACAGACTTTTTGGACACTAACCAGAACTAATCAGATGGCCTAGATAAAGCGTGAAGGAATGCGATGTCCAAATTTTGTATGGAGTAAAATGTTTAATTTGAAATATCTTTAAAACGGTTGGTTGTAGTGATATTTTTAAGTATACCTTTTTATGCAGAGAATATGGGATATTAAAAACTTTATACTAAAATTAAAATATACCAAGGCAAAAAATGTTATGACTCTTTGAACCCAAGCAAGGAACTGCAGGTAGCGCCCTCCACATTTTACGACAAAAATATTAACGTATTTTGGTTTTCACTCTAAAAAATCTTTCAATGGTAAATTTTTGTAAAAAATGTTTACAATAAATAAAATATTTAAAAATAACTAAAATATAAGAAAAACTTTGACACGCTGTACTATGCAAACGATCTAACTTTTCGACCAAAATAAATTACTTAAATCGTTGTATTTTGGTCTAAGGAAATTGTGGTGGAATTTGCAGACCTTTTAGAGACATCCTGAATAATTTTATTTAATAACTCTAACGACTATTAAAATTTAAATACGTTTTTATTTTCTTTTCTTTGTTCAGGAATAATTATCGCCAAAAGTTGGCACCCTCAAAGCCTTCTTTGATTAATTTTAAATTGCCCCTAACATAAATATTTGAAGCTTCTGGCTTAAATATTATTTCACAAGAAATAAAGCATTTTTAATTACCCTTAAATAGACAGTGGGCTTTTAAATTTGCTACAAACACTTAAGGGGTATATTTTAGGTTGTTTTTTTCATGTGTTCTAAAATTCACCCTTATAGAACTTTGTATACAGCTGCGTAAAAAATATTATTTTTAAAGTGTGGCTAAGTGTTTTATAAAATCTTCCAAAAATTCCCTCTTTTACTTTATCCAGTATAGGTATAAGCCTATCCTTAAAAATAAAAAACCCAATTTAAGGGTTAAAATAAGGGGATTACGTACTCATGGTAATCAAAATTTGATGTATAAGCTTTAGCAGCAAATTAGCCACAGAAAAAAAGCAAATAATATTTGTTTTACATTTTTTTTTGACAATAAAGGCAAATTGCGAAAAAATCATCTTATGAATAAAACGACAGCAACTACACAAAATTAAAAATCAGTGAAAAACATGGAGTAGTAGTAATAAATGTAATCTTTTATTTTTATTTTAATTTTTTTTTATTTAAGGTTGGCGATTAACTTGCGATGACTGTAGCTCTGTAAAGTTTATTGTAGGACTTGTATACAAGTATCTAAAAATAAAAAGTTTGGTTAACCTCAAAAATGTGTTCTTAAAATAATCGTAGTCAATTTGAAACATTGTGTTATATTTTTATTTAAAAGATTTTTGGGATATTAAATGATCTACACAAGTTATTAGTTAAACTAGTATATAAGGTATTAATAGGTGTTTTTTTTTTAAGAATGTACTTCAGAAAATTATTTTTGAATGGTAAGGTTATCTTACCTAATCATAAAAATGTGATTTAACGTTTAGTTAAATTTAAACTTAAATTACAGGGTTTCTCTAAGAGATCTGTACAAATTGCTATCACAAATTCCTTGGACCAAAATTCAACGATTAAACGCAATTTACCTTGGTCGAAAAGTTGGTTGTTTGCTAGATACAGGGTGTTAAATTTTTAATTTAATTTTAGGTATTTTTGTTTATTTTATTTATAATAAGATTTTTTTCCAAAATTCAGTATTGAAAAGTTTTTGGTGTGGGAAATCAAAATATAATAAAATTTTATCGTAAAATGTAAATGAAGCCACCTGCAATTTTTGATTAGGTTTACAGTGTCATAATTTTTTGTTTTAGTATATTATAATTTAAGTGTATAATTTTCATTATTAACTTTTTGCACAAAAAAAGGAATACTTATTAAATATCGCTACAAGCAACCATTTTTGAGATAATTTAAATATATACATTTTATTCTATTCAAGTTTCTCATTAAATTCCTTCACGCGTTATCAAGGCTACCTGGTAGTATTTAAAAGGCCTGTATAAAATGCTACCACAAACTCTTTGGGCCACAAAACAATAATTTAATGCAATTTACCTTAGTCAAAGGTTGCTGGTTTGGAAGATACAGGGTGTTGAATTTTCATTTTTTTACTTGGACAGCCTGTACCTCGCAAAAGATCAACTTTTTAACTAAGGCAACTCGGAATAAATGATTATTTTTTGGCGTTAGGAAATTATTATATCAATTTATACAGGTCCTTTGGAGCAACCCCAGGGCCTGAATAAAGCGTAAAGGTATGCAAAGAAATTTTTTTATGTGAATTAAAACGTATAATCTAAAAGATCTTAAAAACGGTTGCTCTTAGAGATATTTATTAGGTATACCTTTTTTGGTGCAAAATATACAGGGTGATTTAAAAATCGATTACACAACCTAAGGGGTGATTCTACTTGATAAAATAAGGGTAGAGCTTCATATATTTTTTCAAAATGTTATTCGTTTTCGAGTTACAAGCCGTCAAAGTTAAATTTTTATTTTGGCTCTTTTGCCATATTGCATTTATTTTTTAACCAATCCAGTTGATAATTGGCATACAAATCGAGCTGTGCAGATTTTAAAACTTTAAGACAAAAGTACTTTTTTAAATACCGCCAGAGGGCACTTTACCTAAAACTTACAATTTATTTACATCATAACTTTTTTATTTACTATGGGGTGTTGAAAATAAAAAAAAGTTTTTTTATATTTTACACACCGTAGTTCAAAAACTAAGACGTTTAAGACATATATTTATATGAAGTTTTTTTCTTACTTTCTGTTGTAGAATCGCCCCGTAAAGTGTGTCGGTTGAGTTACTGGACACCCTGTATGTATGTAGGTAATTTGATTGAAATTGATAAAAACTTTGATGTCCATTAGTGCCTAAATGGTAAGGTTTTTTATTTTTTAAGTTTTTGATTGTCCATAAAATGGCACTCCCAGCTTTGCGATATCTGTCAAAATAAATAAGTTATGATTTAAGTTTTAGATAAAGTGCCCTCCAACCGTAATTAAAAAATACTTTTGTCTTAAAATTTTAAAATCTGCAAAGCTCGATTTGGGTGCAAAATATTAACTGGATTGGTTAAAAAATAAATGCAATATGGTGAAAAATCCAAAATAAAAATTGAACTTTGACGGCTTGTAGCTCGAAAACGAATGACATTTGAAAAAAGTTATATGAAGCTCTTCCCTTATTTTGTCAAGTAGAATTACCCTTTAGGTTTCGTTATCGATTTTTGAATCACCCTGTATATGGGCAGAAAAATAATTACACCTTGAATAAAAGCAGAGGACTGCAGGTGGCTTCCTCTACAATTACCTGCAAAAATTTGGATAGCTTTACATTCCTTCCTTTAGAAAGCCCCCAAAACCAAATTTTATAAAAGAAATATTTTTTCACGTTCTTATTCTAAAGAAAATCACTTTTTATCGCAGTGGATAATAAGTTATCTTCCTGTTCATGCACCACTGCAATTCTACACCCGAATGAAAATAAAGGATTTCTTTAAAAGATAGTGTATCCTCGTAATATTGCCAAGCTCTATCTTATCTTACACAGTCTGGAATACATTGTGTCGCAATTTCCTATTTTTGCACATTAGAATGTATGGTCTTTTGAGAATTCGAATATTTTATTTATTCGCTGATTTAACTTAACATGTCGTCTGTATTAGATCTATAAAACATTTTTAAATTACCCAAGCAGCAAGCTGACGTCATTATGACGTCATTTTAATAACGTGTTTTTGACGTCGTTGACGTGACGTCTTTTCGACGTCATTTTTTCGTCATACTAGCTTATAAAAATACTAATGACGTCATATTTAGAAAACCTGCCAGAAAGATTTTGTGACATTATATGATTCGTGTCAAAATCCAACCGAAATATCATATGACAGAATAATAAGACTAATTATTTCACAAAATTGAAATAGAAAAAAACTCTACCGATAGATGGCGTAATGGACAATAAACTACTACCCATTAGACAAAAATAGTACGAGAGCGGTCTGCGGTTGGTGATTTCACTTAGCTTTGAAAGAAATATCTTCGACTAGTGAAAAATCTGCATCTCCAGAGTTGAACAGTATTTCGAGAGATGCGACCTTGCAGTGCAAGGAAATTGCATGCAGTAAGGAGCTTTTTTCCTATTTCAATTTTTAAATAAAATATCGCATCATTTTAGCTTTAAAAAAGTATATGCGACAATTTTTCGTCATCTTAAAGACGTCATTATGACGTCAATAACGGGACGTCTTTTGTCTGTGACTTAGAGAGGTCAATTTAACGTCATTTTGTCGTCATCTTATAATGTCTTTGCTGACCAAATGTGACCAAAAATGACTAAAAAGAGACGTCAGCTTGCTGCTTGGGTACCTAATAACAAATTTAATACTTTTATAAAATTTGGGTTCAGAAGGAAAATATATTTATGATTTAAAAGAAAAATAAATTTTCACAAAAATGTTTGTATGTTGGATATACAGAGTGGTTCTAAAAAGCACTTGTTTTAAAAAAAACAATAGACGTAGTTTATTTTCAAAACAAATAGTGCATTGGCCATCAATATTATTGATTTCATGATAAACCCTATTAAAGGAATTCCTTTTGAAGAGTCTACCACGCATACTTATAGCGCCAGATAGAAGCTCCGCTTAACCCAATCTGTCAATTTTGACATATTTCGGACTTGGCAAAAGTCTCACCTTCTTGACGGAAAAGTTTAGCACAAAGTATTACATGCAATGTTTAAAAATTGTGCCAAAAATGTTAAGGGTTCGGTAAAGAAACCCGCCTACTCTGATAGCCGAAATCTGTCAACTTCGAGCATTACGGTTTAGTAACTCTAACCCTAATCATTTTTGCTTTATGTTTAGAAACTGCTTGGATGAGGCGGTTTTGTCCGACAAAAAAAGTGACCGTTCTTTGCATACCTTTACGCTTTATTCAGGCCCCGGGGTTTCTCCAAAGGACCTGTACAAATTGGTATAATAATTTCCTTACGCCAAAAAATAATCATTTATTCCGAGTTGCCTTAGTTAAAAAGTTGATCTTTGCGAGGTACAGGCTGCCCAAGTAAAAAAGTTGAAAATTCAACACCGTGTATTTTCCAAACCAGCAACCTTTTGACTAAGGTAAATTGCATTAAATTTTTGTTTTGTGGCCCAAAGAATTTGCGGTAGCATTTCATACAGGCCTTTTAAATACTACCAGGTAGCCTTGAGCGTTTGACCGGTCCGACACTCGAAACATGTACAAGTTGACTTGCTGGGTTAAAACGCCGGTTCAATATGATGATATAAATCTTCGTGGTAGAATCGTCAAAAAGAATAACCATAAATAGGTTTTTAAAGGGTTATTATCATGAAGTCCATTTTATTGCTGGCCCGGGCACTATAAAGCCTTATGTTAAAAATATTTATAACAAGCCTAACAAAATAAATTACTTAAAAGTATTGTAAGATTTCGGATATGTTTCAAATTTATGTTATAATTTAATTTAATTATTTTAATATTAAAAAGAAACCAATATAGCCGTGCGCAAAGTCAAAAAACAAATTTATTTGCAGTCGGGTAAGCAATTTATAAATAAAAAGTTTTTTTAGAAATTTACTTTCTTACCAAGCAGGATTTTTAAGAAAAAGCCATTTTTTGTAAAATGAATAAATAAAACTTTTTCATTTGGTAAGAACTTTTAAAGACATTTTAAAAGTGTAATAATAAATTCTTTATTATAGTTTACAATATATTTTAGAAAAAGTAAACTTGGTAAAAGCTGATATAGGTAGGCAGCTGTTTTTAAGATATCTGGATTTTAAAGTCACTTCTTGTATGGTAAAAGGTCCAAGTTATAAAAGGTGTTTTAAAATTAGATACTAATTCCCAAAATACTAAATCCTTAGGTGTTTATGGTACATATTAATTTGAAAGTAAAGCAATGCAGTGGGATAGTTAAGTACAGTCACTTAACAACTGTAAAATAATAATAATAATAATAATATATTTAGGCGCACAGAAACATACAGGGCACTTAAATTTAAGTCGGCACTATTGCTAACTTCTTTGTTATTGGAGATACGAAGTCAGTTGCATTAGTAAAGTTAAAGGATTTTTTGTCGCTGATTAACGTGCTGCATAGAAAAAAAACAATTAAACATCGAATTTTTGAGTAATTGCAAAAATTTACTTTTTTTAATAGAACACCCTGTATATTGTATCACTATTCGAAAGATCTAACAGAATCTATAAAAAAATTACCTGTTATATATAAAATATTTAATAGCTTCGAAATATGGCAATCCCAGGATTTTATAGTAAATTGCATATTTTAAATAAAACACATTGTAAATTGCATTACCGTAAAATAGAAATTTTAAAAAGCTTTTACAAAATATTACATTTGATACGTATAGTTTAAGAAATGTGGCCATCCAATTCTGAAAATATTGTTAAATTTCCATTATATCCACAAATCTACAGTTCTAAGCTTTAAGCACTAAGTTTAGTATCGAAGATAAAATAGACACACACAGAGATAAATATATCAAATGTGGTATTTTCTTAAAACTCTTTAAAATATTTATTTTATGGTGATGCAATATACACGGTGTCCGGCCCATAGTCGCCCAAAAAACATAAAATGACCTTAGTAAAAAATCGTTGGTTATCGAGATATTGGCACTTGAAATTCGCCAAAATCGTCCCCTTAAATCCGATTTTTGATTATCACTCTTAAAGAAATTAATATTTTTAATTTTAATTTCAGGTTTGTAGCACTAAATGACCATTTCGTAAATTAAAGGCCAACAATTAACTAGAAATTCTCTCCAAAAATCTTTAGTGTGGCCACGGATCAACCTAACTATACCTGTAACTTTTTTTCATCGATATTTTGAAAAAAGCCATTCCTTATAAAAACTTCAGAACTGTCTTAAATAGCAGAAGCGTTTATAAAAATCGCTATATGATATACAGGGTGTTTCAAAAGTGTGAAAATATTATTGAAGTGTCAATATCTCAAAAACAATCCATTTTTTACTGAGGTCATTTAACGTTTTTGGGATGCTTATGAGTTGTTTTACCAGCCCTTTTGATATTATCGTTGACTTACCGGACACCCTGTATAGAGTATTTTATTTTTATTTAAAAATGCCGGTTTACAATTAATTTCCCGAGGATGGCCATATTTTCGAAACTATTAAATATTATTATATATATCAAATGTGGACTTTTTTAAAGCTCATCGGTAGATCTTTTTTTTTTTTCTTTTCACCCTTTCGGGGTCATCCCACCCAGGTCCGACGACCGTCCCCTAGGTGGTGCACTGCAGCCTGAAGGCTTATTGTACCTTGACCCCTACTCCTTCTCATTCACACACCATTCATTCCATAACTTGGATGGTTGCTGCTCGGTCCGTTCGTTTACCCCCGAGCAGAACACCGCGTGCCGTTGCCTAAAACCGACAACGCCGGTCACCCATCCAAGTTATGGGCGCGCACTTCACTGCTTAACTCCGGAGATCGATGCTACCGATACAACCGGAGCAGCCACAAGCGCGCCTTATACTTGGACTTTTTTAGAGCTCATCGGTAGATCTTTTAAATGGTGATATAATATACTGGGTGTTCTATTTAAAAAGTACATTTTCTGTAATAGATTAAAATCCCGAAGTTTCATTGTTTTCCGGTGGGCAGCACGTTAATCAGCGGAAAAAGTACAACAACTTTACCAATCTAACCGACTTTGTATCTTCAATAATAAGGAAGTTAGCAATAGTGCCGACTTAAAAGTTATTACCCTGTATAGCAGCATACTTCGTTATTGTTATTATTAAAAATTGAATTTTATTTTATTAAAAACTTTGCGAGTTTAAACGAGCAGGATAAATGGCTAAAATCTCGTATATTCGGAAGTTAAATTGTTATCATTATTTAACTTTCCAGCAAGACTGCCGCTGCAATCCATGTTTGTACCGAGCAATTGACAAAGTAAATATATATTACCTAAGTTGGTTAAAAGCTCCCGGACGTGATTTAAAACTTATGGGAATTAGTTTAAAATTTCAGGTTACTGCTGAATCTATGTTTTTATTTATGTATTTAATTTGTTTTATGTCTCTTTTATGGTTTAACACTCATGGATGCCCATGAGATTGCCACTAGCCAATGTTTTTTTATATTTCATAATTTTAATATTTTAATCGAATGTATGGTTGGATAAGATGCAGATTTCTGATATTTCAGATTTTAGTGGTACATCGGTTTAACCAGAAGTGCTTTTAACTTTGCTATTTTAAATGGAACACCCTATATTCTCATCCCGACTTGGAAAGCAAACACAGGGCGATGCAGATATCTCTTTCACAGGATCTCAATTTGATATTGGATTGGGGCGCTAAAAATCTCGTTCAATTTAATGCATCCAAAACACAATTATGTTCCTTGTCGCGAAAAAATCATCAAACACTTATCCTTTGCTTATGAGTGGCCAGGTTTTCCAGAGCGGGGACACATTTGAGAATAACCTTAACTGGCATAAACACATTGTATCTATAGCCACCGCGGCTTCAAAAAGCTTGGATTTCTTTTCCGAGCCAAAAGTATTTTTCTCCTTCCAATTTATACACTTTGTATGTGTCCCAAATTCGACCCCCTCTGGAATATTGTCCTCATGTCTGAGGAATGGCATCCCTACAACCCTCAGCATTCTTGATGCCATTCAAAGAAGGGCTGTTCTTCTTATTAATGATCCTTTACTTACTCAAAGACTTCCTTCTCTTGCCCATCGTCGAGCTGTGGGAGATCTATCGCTCTTCTATAGATACGGCTTCTGCTCCGTCGAATTATCCAGTATAGTCCCTCCTCTTGCAGATCCCAACAGAGAAACTCGTGGTGTTGCGCGTATGCATCCCTATACGGTTCAATTGTGCAGGACTCGAACTTCCCATTTCGTTCGTTCTTTTATCCCTAGAGTTTCTAGACTGTGGAACCTACTGCCAGCGGAGGTCTTTCCTTTCCCCCAAATCTTCAAGTTTTTAAGTCCCGTGTTAACAAACTTCCTCTCACCCTGCTTAAGACACCCACGGTGCGTTAGTATTTAGGCGTTCAGCCTTCGTGGATTCTCCAAAGATAAAAAAAAATATATATTTTCTAGAAATCAATTCTACAGGCAATTCCAAGAAAATGCATATACCACATCTTATACTTGCCTTAATTATTAGTTTCTGAGAACATAGCGCTCTAAAATATCATGTAAACTACCATTTTTTCGATTTGTTAAAAAACAAAATCAAATAAAATTTCCGGTTTTACAGGAAGTCCACAGAAATTGACTTTCCGCAATAAAAACTTTAATGTTTTAAAATTTCAAATGGAAATCACTATCTTAAGCCTTCAATTTAAACTTAACACTTATTTTAAATCTTTTTGTTACTTACACTAGATTCCTAAACCTAATAGTTTTTAAGTTATTAATGGTAAAAGGGTAAAAATATGGTTTCCTTGCTATTTTTAACACAGTCTAGCGTTTAACTATTACTCTTAAAAACCATTAAATTTAAAGGTAGGGTTTAAATTTAGGGCTTAAGATAGTGGTTTCCATTTGAATTATTTAAGTTTTTATTGCCGATAGTCAATTTCGGTGGCACTTTCGGTAAAACAGGAAATTTTATTTCTACGGTGATAAAATGTAAGGCTCATTAAATATGTGTAAAAATAAATTAGTTTCTTTTTTAAATTGTTTTTTAATAAATTTATAAAAATGACGGTTAAAATGATATTTTCTAACGCCATTTTTTAGGAAATAATTAAGATAGGTATAAGTACATGTATTTTCTTGGAGTTGCCTGTAGAATTGATTTTAATAAAACTATTGAGGGTGTTCTATTTAAAATATTCAAGTTAAGAGTCTTCCGGATAAACCGGATGTGCCACAAAAAATTTAAAACATTAAAAATCGGTATTTAATCCAACCATACATTCGACTCAAAAAAATAACAGGCTTGATAGTAATCTCGTGGTCACCAGGTATGGTTCAGGTCAGGCTTAGTTCACAGTCCACCTAAGCCACTTTTAAAGATTCTTATATGCAATTAAAATAGAAGTATTCACATCTGGTACTCCGCTCACGGTGAGCTTTCGGTCCGCCCATGGTCTACCCATGCTCTTTAACAGCGGTCCTTTTTCTCGCTAATATTTTTAGCGAATCGTAAGCGAACTTTTGTGTTTATTCCAGGAGTTCACAATTAGATGGTCATCATTTTTTAAATTTTAAAGATATTATCTACTATACTATAGTTCTACCTAAACAGGATTAAGTGAAGGTTGATCGTTGTGTGTCACTGTTAATGCACACTACGCGCTTAGTTCTCGATTAGCTTACTGTTCGCCCACGGTCAGGAATGTTGTATACTATTGACACACAACGATAAACCTACGCTCAGTCCAAGGAAGATAAACTTTTTAATAAGAAGCGTTCGATTTTTTATATTTGTCCGAAAATATAGGTTATGTTTTTGACGTCACCTTTTTGCCATAATATTGTTTATCTGACAAAATAAAATCACATCACAAAAAAATTGTATCTTACCCTTAATAACAATTTAAACGTAAATTTTCTGTAAAAGAAATATCCAAGGTTAGTGACCCCTGTTTATAGGTTTTAAAAACTTCAGTACTAATATCTACTCAATTTAACTATAAATAGTAAAAACTAAACATATATAAAAGTGTAAAGACTAAAAAGCAAAAAAATAACACCAAAACTTCGAAAAAAACCTTTCAGTACGATTGTAAACAAACAATTACAGGAAAAGATTACGTCACAAAATTTAGCGAACATAGGCTTAGATGGGATTGAGCGCTCCTTAAATTAAAATTAAAAACTTTATTTTTCTTGCGCTCAGTCCACCTTAAGAAGGACTATACTATGATATAGTTAATGATATTAGAAACATCAGACGCTGATTTAGCTGTTCTGTTATACAGCGTGTCTTCGGAAGTTCTTATCAATTGAAAAACTTTTTAATATAAACTTTACGAAAAAAGTGTCTCTTCATAAAAAGTCCTGCTTGATGGAAAATACATTTTCGCAAAAATATTTGTGGGGGAGCTTAAAAATAATTTGTTTCCATATTAAAATAAGGGTTAATTCCTTACTACGGTACCAAACTTTAAAGGGTAATTTGTTATGTCATTTTATAAAGAAAGTATTTAGAAACATATGTCCGAAGTTGCTTTGTTTCAGAGATACAGGGCGTAAATTAAATTTTTAAAAGTCTGTTTTTTATATCCTAAATACGAAGCCAGATACAAAAAAGTACTACACCAAAACTTACGAAGCATCTCCGGACATACATATTATGTTTATAGAAACTTGTCATCATAAAATGACATAAGAAATCACCCTTTAAAGTTTGGTACCGTAGTTAGAAAATATACCTTATTTATATTTGGAAAAAAGTAATTTTTATGCCACCCTGTACATCCAACCTTCAAATATTTTCGTAAAAATGTATTTTCGCATCAAGCAGATTTTTTTATGAAGGGACATTTTTTTGTAAAGTTAATAATTAAAAGTTTCCTATTTGGTAAGAACTGCCGAGGACACGCTGTATGTTTAGATAAATTATTCCGTTTATATTCGGTAGATAAAAAAAATTGCTTACGGTTCCTTAAGGTAGTTCTACGATACCACAAGAGTTTAACGAGTGCCTAAAAGCTGATTCCCACCTAGGGGTATTACCCCGGGGTTTTCACCCCAGTAAAAGTCTTTGACTTTCGACGATTCACACCTGCGAGTCATGTGTAAGGGGTTAAAACTCGTGCATTTTCACCCGCCAAATTAGGACTGGTTCTAATTTTCCCCTAAAGGTGACGACTTTCTGATGAAATTTTCTACATAAGCTAACAGTTGGTACTACCAAAAGTTGCCATTTTGTTTCCAATATGATTTTACCCGTGTCTTTGAAAAAACCCCGACAATCAGCTGATGGGTGACGACTCATGAGACGCGGGTGAACACTCCAAAGTGGGAATCTGCTTTAAGGTAATTTAACTACCGTGGTATTTATATTTGACAACACTGCGTAAAAACAATAAAAATCATACGAAAAAAACCTACTGCACAAACATCTTTAAACAAGTTCGGTTTTAAATTGCTATGCTTATTTAGTAATAAAATCTCTAAACCACCCTTATCATATCACCAAAAAAATATTTCATTGGGGGCTAAACAGTCACTGAAAAAAATTATAACAAATATGTGAAACAAGGTCATGTAGCACATAAATTTAAGGATAAACATGGAAAGTTTCTGTCACCTAACCTGTCAAACAAACGTAAATTTTGATACATGAGTCGTCGAATTGTTCACTTAAAAACACTCGAAAAAAACATGTTTTCTAATTATTGCGGATATTTATTATAAATTATTGGAACTTGTAATGGGCTGGCCTCAATTTTATGTCCCCATATACCGTATTCGATAAACTTTCGGCGGCGTTGCCACACGTCAGTCACATAGCATATTTTTCTCAATTATTTATTAATTACTCCTATCAAAAGCTCTAAAGGTCGGATTTAATTAGCCAAAATGTTTAGAATTGTTTTTTCTTCCGTTGATACAACTTTCATTGAAATCTGAACATCAGTTTTTGAAGTAAAATAAAATCTGCGATTTCCCATAAGGATCACTGTTAAAAGCAATTATTTTATAATACTTATAACTTTTTTTAGTTCTCTGTAGACCTTTGAAAATTTACCTGGTTGATATTCTTATTATAAAGTACCAGTTTGCTAAGTTTCATAATTTTCTGAACATTAATTTTTTCACCAGTAGTGCTACTTTAAAAATTTCTCCGAAACAAACCGCGTGTATAGCGTGTAGGCGCACCGTGAGCGTAAAAGTAAACCTACTGTAAGCGTTTTATTTAAATTGCATATAAGGACATATTAATCGCGGCTTGAATGGCCCGTTAGCTAAGCGCAACCTAAGCTATACTGTGCAGAGACTCTTAAACAAAAATATACAAGGTGTCTTAAAGTATTAAACCTATAAATACCCTGAAATCTAAGCTCTTTATAATTTAGCTTTAAATAAAAAGTTGTAGAAAGTAAAATAAAGCAGACATGGTCTTGACTCTGGAATTTATGAATATGCATGTTAGAAATGAATTGATTTTTTTATATTAAGTCCCATTTTTTTATTGCATTTCGTGTTTTATGTATGCTTACGGAACCGATGCTAGACTGTGGCTCAGCTAAGAAAAGCCACGCGGTAATAAATTCTGTCTTACTTTCAAATTATTTCCCTTATTGTTGCTTGCATACTATTTAAACGACGCCAATAGAAAAAAAATAGTTGATTGATGTCTTTATCTGTATGACGCATGTGGCTTTTTTAGCTGAATTCTACGGTGTGCAAGTTTGACAATACAGTAAAAAGAAAATTTACTTATTTGCTACAAATTGCTTTTTTTTTTTAACAGAAACTCGTTTAATCAAATAGAATGGCATATATTTTGTACCGCGGGGAATAAAATTGTGGTCATTATTTAACTTTTTAACGCCAGAATTTCTGCTTCTGTTTACGTTGGCACTGAACGAGCTGCCGGCAAAGATGATATATCTTTGTATCGCTGAAGGGCTCAGAGCTACGCTTTTGAGGTTTATTTGATAAATTTTGATGTATTTACGCTACAGTGAAACATATGGAATTCTGCAAATATTCAAATATTAAACAATATTTTGTAATAAAAATATACATATTTAAAACGTTAGCTTTTTTATTATTTATTAAATCTGTGAAAATTAATTTTCGTCACGTATTTGTATGTTTAAAAAACAACTCGATGACTTAGGGCAAATACCACGTATTATCTATTTCAAGGGTTTATTGTTTATAGGTATTACTACCAAAAAAAAATTGATACAAGTTATAAAGGGTGTCCAGAAAAGTGAGGTCAAAAATGATAGGTATGTTAGATAGAGTTAAAATAATGTAAGAACTTTTCATAAAAACAAGTTCCATCGCGGGGATATCGACCTTTAAGGTCCTAATAAAAAATCCTATTTCAATTATATCTTTTGTACTGTCGCCACAGACCCAATAATATATTGGCAACTAAAAAACCTTATCTAGTGTCTTTTTCTTATATAAACGACTTATAGGTAAGTCCGAATTATACAGGGTGCAACGATTTTTTCATGTAATGTATGCATTTTTAACACAGGTAACATAACTACAATTTAAGGAACAAAGTCAGAGTCTCAAATTTGTCCAATATATATATATTAAAAGGTGACATGTTTCGCCGTCTCCGGCATCATCAGACCTAAAATAATGTATAAAACCCGTTACACAGAGAAATAAATGACAATAAAATAACAAAACTCACCTAACTATTTAAAACCAACAGTTACATTGACAAAACAATAAAATAATCAATACAAATCAGCTAAAATCAAAGAAGAAGAATGAGGTTGAGTAGTTAATACAAAATGTATAGGGTACGGTAGAGCGGTAAGGTAGACATAGCCTTATAAGGTTACCCCGGTAGCACAGGTCTGATGATGCCGGAGACGGCGAAACATGTCATCTTTTAATATATATTTGACAAATTTGAGACTTTGACTTTGTTCCTTAAATTGTAGTTAAATCTATGTTGAGTCTCTTTGAGAAAATGGACAGATTCTTGAGTACAGGTAACATATTTGACATTTTGCATTGACCGTTTAATTCATTAATAAATTTAAAAAAAAGGTATTATCTATTTAATCGATATTTTGGATCATTTTTCATAAAATCAAAATTCTAAATGCAGACCTATCAGCATTTTGTATGTAATATTTTTTTGTTTATATTAAAATATAGTAAAATTATAAAAGATGGTCATTATCGGTATTATAAAGTTTAAAGGGCCCACAAACACTAATTATAATAATTTAACCATATTTTTTTTTTTTAAGAAAAGATCTTTTTATTACGTATAAAATAC
Source organism: Listronotus bonariensis (assembly GCA_014170235.1). Classification (NCBI taxonomy): domain Eukaryota; kingdom Metazoa; phylum Arthropoda; class Insecta; order Coleoptera; family Curculionidae; genus Listronotus; species Listronotus bonariensis. The sequence continues at coordinate 25,800 of JACEGR010007024.1, forward strand.
TGGTATGTCTGGATTTGTTAAAATTATAAGGGAAAAATATTTTTTATAACAATTTTTAAACCACTTTAGATTTTTATTTGGTTTGTTGCTTTAAAGCAGCAAAAGACATTTTTCTATGTAAAATAAACAAAAAATATCAGTGGCATCCTTATCATATTTGTATGGACTACTTTTTAAGTTAAAAATGATTCGCCTTTTGCTCTTTTACATTTAGTGACCATTTATGACCATTTTGTGACTAATTTGGTTCCGGTTTCTAAACCTTAAATTTCACGTTTTAAGCCGCTACATAGATGGGGCACACAGTAAACACGTTATATTGAAAAAAATAATTACCTCGTACTTGCATGAGTTATGAAACACCCTGTATTATAGCTATATATAGAGTGTTTCTAAACAAAGGCAAAACAATTAAGGAGGTTACTTCTTGTTAAGAATAAAGGGTAATTTGTTTCATAAACATAGGGTCAAAGTTAACCATTAGGGAGATATCGCGGTTCAAAAATAGTGAAAAAATAAATCCATTATGTTAATTCTTAAAAACAAAAAGTGCTAGAATGTTGAAATTCTACGAAAATATTGTTATTATAAAAATACACTTTTTAATATTTTTACACTTTTTAAATTAATGAAAGTGGTGAAAATAGACTACCCCTATCGTTCTTGTTAACCAAACGAAAAGAAAAAAACATCGACGCAATGACTTCACAAAATATAAAGTTTGATAGAATGGTTTTTTTAAAATAAACATTCATTTTTTTTATTTTTTCGTTAAACTTAGCAATTTAAAATAAAAAAATTAAATGTAAATTATGACGTGCCGGTACGTACAATTTATTTTATAAAAATTCTTTTTTCTGCTCTTACCTATTAGGGCATTTGTAATATGTTTTTATTTGACATTACTTGGTAGTTTAAATACAATATTAATTTTGTTCTTAAGCAAAAACATAAAGAGATTTTTTGTTAAATTTTTCGCGACATCTCCTAACGGTTGAGTTTTGACCCCATATTTATAAAGTAAACATCCCTTAATTTCGAACAAGGGAATCACCTTTTAAATTTGTTTGCATTTGTTTAGAAAAACCCAATTAAACGAAGTTGCAAATAAATAATTTTATAAAGGATGTAATTTAATTGATGACTAAAAATACAGGGTTTAATTCCTTAGCTTATTTTTTAGAAGACAAATTCATTTAAACACATGTCCTAAACCTCCTAACTTTTCAAATACAGGGGGTTAAAATTAAAAAAAAATAAAAGCATTTTGAAAACACTTGTTTTAGTAAAAACTGTTATATGATTGCTAATTAAAAATTATAAAACCTAATTTTTAAAAAGAAAAATATCCCGCAATGCTACTTTTATGGTCTAAAAATATGCAATTAAGTGAATTTTTTTCTTTTAAACTTAACATGATACGAAAAAAATTAAAGCGGTATTTTTATTTGCCGAATCTAAAGAAAGCACAAAAAAATTTCACAAATTTACACAGCCAGTGGCGTATCGTTTTATTGTTGGAAATATTCCTTCAGTTGCCTCTCGAGACGCCACTGGACATAAAATATAATTGAGTTGAATATAAATTATCCCCTTAATGTCATTAATAATATTACCTAATGAAAACAAAGTTGGGTAAAGAATTGTAAGGATATTTAAAAAATGGACTTTTTTTTAAATTTTTAACACTCTGTTGTTTATATGAACTTTATTTCCAAAAATAAGCTTAGAGATCATACATTGTATTTTGACCCATCAATTTAACTACACTCTGATATATTATTTCTTCTCGCTTGAAATACAAATCGAATCTGGCAACAGTTTATCCTGTTATCTATTTACTATGCAATTTATTTTATTTAAAGCTCAGTTTGTTTGTGCAAGGAAGATAAATGGCAAAAATATTGAAAATTCGAAAGTAAAATTGCGGTCATTATTTAACTTTCCTGCAAAATTCTTGTCTGCGCGGAACAACTGACAGTGTAAATAAAGTTTATGCAGAAATTAAACAAAAAGTGGCACTTTTATGGTATTTTTTGGTTTTCCGCCACTTAATACAGGGTACTCGTTCACATTTTAACCTATTTTAGACTTTAAAACCCAATAAAGTTGATGCGGTTTGCGCAAAAAGCCTTAGATTTAATTTTTTTTTATCTCAGCCATTTTGTTGTAACATTCCATTAAAACAAAAACAAAATAAACAATTTTTAAAAATAAGGCAACTTTGGTATAAGTACGAAACATCATGATTATTTTTCCATGACCTTGAAACTCAATCTTTCTTGTTCAAGTCAATATAATGTAGGGGAAAATGGCCTAAGATAACTATAACTTTATACATTTTTGCCTATATTTCGAAAATAATAAATCGATTGATTATTGCAAATTGTAAAGTACCTTTATAACTTATTCTTAGTCATTACTTAAGCTAGGGTTCACCTAATCCAGCATAGAAAAAATATAACTACTATTTTTCATAATGTCTTTAAGTATGTCACTTTAGGCATGTTGTTAAATAAAATGATACAATAGCTTATGCTAAAATGACATATACCTTCAACAGACGGAATTTTATAAAGTAAAAACATATACAATACGCTAAATAAATTTAAAACCTATTTGTATTAAAAACATTTATAACATGATAGGGTATGTAAATAATTTGGACTGTTTTTAAATTTAACAACAAAGTTTACGAAAAATATCTTTGTTCTAGGGGACACTAAGAGCATTGAACATAGACCCACTTTGAACAACCTTGGCGTATAGATGTCGTTTATATTTGCCAACCGTCAAGAAAAAAATTTTTGACGTTAATGAACACAGGTTAAAATGGTATGTTATTTTACACTTATTACGTGTATGTCATTTTACCCAAGAAAGACGATTGAGCAAACATGCTTAAATTTTAAAAGTATATATATCATATATATAAAAAAACAGCAAAAGTATTTGTGTTTTAATAAAAAAATAACAAAATTTGTAACAAAACTATGTAACTTCGCAAAATGAACAAATTCTAAATTAAGTAGCAATATTTTGCGGTTGGCAAATTGGAAATTAAACTTAAAATGTCGTGCAAAAAAAAATTAGGAACATGCACCTGTACGGTAATTTTAATTCTAACGGCAGTGATAAGATTACACGCTCCAACACGTTTAATAAGTCGCTGTCAAACGGGAAATTCAAAGATTATGAAGTGTATCATTTTACCTGAGTATGCCGTTTTGCGCCAGTTTCCCCTACCTTAGTTATGATTACATCAAACACTAACGGATTTGTCGACCCAAAAAAATTGACTGCATGCAGTGCCGTATTAACCATTAGGCTGACTAGGCTACAGCCTAGGGCGCCATGAAAAAATAGGCGCCAGATATGGGGAGTAATAGGCTCTAGAGAGGAAAGTTTTTAAAAAATTTAGGTCGGATGGGGATTTTGGGTGACAAATTTAAATTTAATTTCTCTGTGAATAAGGTGCTTTGAAATGATGAAATAGGCGCAAAAATGAGGGAGGGACCTTATTTTTTTTTTTTGCTCGTCAAAAATTTTTTTGGTGGAAAATAGGCGCTCCGGGAATTCTAAGGGCGCCTCAAACAGTTAATACGGCCCTGACTGCATGGCAAAAACAAGAATTATTTAAAAATACAAATTTGCTACATATTAGTAACAAAAAAACAACAACAAAGCTATAGGTTAAATTACAAAATAATTGCAGCAGTAAGGCTATATTACTTTTTTATTTGATTGAACATTTTTAAAAGCCTCTAGTATTTAAAAAGTTTTTATTATCAAATAATACTTTTAACTGCCATGTAGTTACTTTTTAAAGATTAATAAATTTAATATTTTTTATAATACCCATAATTGATATCACGTTTTGAAAGCAAGGGGATTTAATTTTAGAATTGAAGAAAAATATACTAAATTAAACTAAATTATGATTAAAAATCTGAAACTTTTTGTGAAAACAGCATCCAAATAGAATTAAAATAAAATTTAATTAACTAAATATATATTTATTATACCTGATGGTCCGTGAGCCAGCGACAGATTTTTGTCACCAATAATCATATGAAACTTGTCTTTTTAATAAAACACTCTGTATATTAGTTTAGTTTTGGATTGTAAAAATAAAAATATCGTAATTTTTATTAGAGTTACTTATACCAAAAATGTGAGTTTTTTAAGATATTTGGGATTTTTGAAAAAATATTAACAAAAATAAATAAAACTTTAATATATCTTACCTTACTTACGCTACACTTTGTATATTTTGTTATATTGTTAGAATATTAACTGTACCATTACCTACATTCACATTTTTTACTAAAAACTGTACAAAGTATCCAGAAATTTATATAATAGTAAATATTAGTTACTGGACACCCTTTATAATTTCTAGTAAAAAAATAAATATAGGTGATTGTAAACCTAATTTTTTAGCAATCTAACATAATTTCAAAAGTTGAGCTTAATAGGTTATATAAAATTTCGTTTTGTCATGATTTTTCAAAAATCCCAAATATCTTTAAAACCTTTTAGTTTTGGTATAGGATAAAACTTACAATATTTTTACTCCTACAAATGAAATAATATACAGGGTGTTAAAAATACACAAGTTTAATATTGATCTTTTTCTTGAGTACCCTGTACGTTTCCACCATCGGAGACGCAGCTGACGCTCACAACAATTCATGTACAACCCTCTTGAAGCATTTTACGAGCTATAGACCGAGAGGAATTAACTGACAAAATTTTGCATCTTGCTTACTGTCTATGACATGTTATGTGTTAGAACAAAACAGAAAACTCCCAAACAATTATTTTGGTGGTTAATATGTTTATACTAACTTGGTAAATTCTTTTATTAAATAGTTTTAGTAAGGTACACGTCTAAAGTTACCTAAAAGAATGGGACCGGGTATAACGAACTTAGCCTGCAAAACCTTATTGACCTTTCTAAATTAGCAGAACGCCCGAAACAAAATAAAGAAGAAAACCCCAAAAAGTTCTGGTTAGAGGGCAGATTTAATAGAAAGTAGTAAAAAAATATAATAATCTTAAACAATTGAAATATTTTTAAAAATTTTTGTAAAAACTGTAAAATTTATACGGTAAAAAAATAAGTACCTATTGTATAAAACGCATGCACTATGGATCCATTTTTACTTATGAGTTTTATTACTTGGCTAACGATTGTGTTGTTAAACCTTCCATTCGTAAAAAATATCAGTTTAGGCGCTCTTTATATAAATTGCTATTATTAAGTTATACACATGCACATCAGACTGGGCCAAAAACACTTTTTTCTTTTAAAAATATATCGAAAATATTGTTTAAGGTGCCAAAAGAATTTTTTGGAGGTTTGAGCAATTAAATTAATTTAAGGTTTATCTCCTTTACATTTTGTGCGTACATATTCATTTAGGAAATTTCTAAATAAAGTGGGTTAATCTTAAAACTATATGGAAGTTAAAAGCTTGATTATTCAGAAACGGTTCGTTTGGCAAAAAAATTAAAAAGCCGTTTTTAAGGAAATTTAATTTTCTAAAGGTACATGTGCACATATTTTTTACCTCGATAGCTAGGCAGCTTTTACGCTAAAATAAAAACAAAATAAATTAAAGAACATATACTTCGAAATAATAATATTAGGAGAAAAATCTTCACGATATTTTTATTTTGTCGTCTTAAACAATATCTTTGTATTGGATATATATATGATTGATGATATATATAATGTGATTTCAAAATCGATTACGAAACTTAAGGGGGTAATTGTTTTCGAGTTACAAGCCGTCAAAGTTTTTTTATTGATTATTGGTTTTCTCCATATTGCATTTATTTCTTAACCAATCCAGTTGATATTTGGCTCACAAAGTTTTCATCAGTTTCAATCAAGTTACCTACATACATACCGGGTGTCCAGTAACTCAACCGACAAACTTAACCAAACGATTTTACAACAAAACATAAGAAAAAACTACTTTATATAAACATAATATTAAAAAAAATAACACCCTGTATACATATATATATATATATATATATATATATATATATATATATATATATATATATATATATATATATATATATATATATTTTTTTTTTTGTAGATTTCTTGGGGTATGTAGTCCTTTTAATAAAACTATATATAAAATTTGCAATTTCTATTGACGTTTCGGCAGGCATCCCAAGCCTTTATCAAAATAAAATGGTCAAAACACTGCAAATAAATATTCGAAAATTAGGTGGTACAAAACAACAAGAAAAATCGCTTACCTTAAAACATAGTACAAAACAATTGTTACACGTCAAGTTACATTAAAACAATGTCAAATAAATCGCACTGTAATATATATATATATATATATATATATATATATATATATATATATATATATATATATATATATATATATTTATACATTGATTATTATTTGCAAAACAATAACAAAATAAAGGATGATGCTTCAAATATTTAAAAAGAAAATTGGTGCTTGAAAACTCAAGTAGTGTTTATAAGAAAAAAACATATCATAAGCACCGAAAACAAGAAATAAGCAACAAAACCATTCAGAAATAAACAAAAAATAAAGAGTTTAAAGTACTCTAATAACACCCTGTAAAAATAAAGTAAATTGGGTTGCTCTTTTATAAAAACGAAAATAAGGGAAAAACAAATATTGCTATTGGAAAGCTGAAAAATGACCACAATTTTACTTCTGAATCCACAAGATACCTGCCATTCATCTTCCTCGTTTAAACTGGCTAAGCGTTTAATAAAATACAGGCTTTAGTAGATACGATAACAAGATAAACGGGTGCCAGAACACTGCCGGCGGGAGAATGGTCAGTGAGACATTTGAAGCGCTTTATGTATATTTTTAGGCATTATTCTGGGCTCTAAAAAAGCTTTTTTTCTATGACTGTTTAAAAATGCTGGTTTTTTACTGTTTTTATAAAGATAAAGTATTCCATTTAAATACACTACATAAAGTGTTTTTTCTTTACTATTTAAATAAGTGTTTTGTTTCTGTGCCAACTTCAATTAGTCGGAGGGTGCAAACACCAACGGCCACTTTTACAATATTTGGTTAACATTTAACCATAGGTTTGTTATTATGGAAACAACCAAATACCGAAATGTGATTGGTGTTACCAATATGGTTAACCCAAAAGTCATGGTAACCATATAATGTGAAACTGGGCAAAAGACAGCAGGTTACTTGCTTACTGGTAGTCGGCGCTTACAAACTCCAAGAATAAAGTATGCTTTTAAACATCCCCGCACACTTATAAAGCCTGTCGGTGCATGTTGTAAGCGTCGATCGGCGCCGAAGATTTACCGAGTTTAATTTTTAGTTTTTGGTCGCTGGTTTAACTGTTCACCTGCTTTTAAAAATTGATGTTGATTTAATAATTGCGGCGGTTTTTAGAAAAAGTCGTTGTGGGATCTATTTAACTTGACTTAATCGTAATCACAAGTCTTTCTTTTAAAATAATGGACTGTTTGTGCAAATTATACTAATTTTTCTTCTGAATTCAGAGAATACCTGCCATTCATCTTCCTCGTTTAAACTGGCCTAGCGTTTAATAAAATACAGATTTAAGTAGATACGATAACAAGATAAACGGGTGCCAGAACCGTGCTCGCGGGAGAATGGTCAGTCAGGCATTTAAAGCGCCTTATGTATATTTTTCGGCATTATTATGAACTTTAAAAATGCTTTTTTCTACGTTCGTTTAAAAAAGCCATTTTTTACTGTTTTTGCAAAGATAAAGTATTTTTATTTTAGTACACTACATAAACTATTTTTTCTTTACTCTTTGACTAAGTGTTTTATTTCAGTGCCAACTAGAATTAGTCTAAAGGTGCAAACACAAAGAAAGCAGGTTACCTGCTTACTGGTAGTCGGCGCTTACAAACCACAGGAATTAGGTATGCTTTTAAATGTCTCCGCACATTTATAAAGCCTGTCGGTGCATGTTTTAAGCGTCGATCGGCGCCGAAGATTTACGAGTTTAATTTTTAGTTTTTGATCGCTGGTTTAACTGTTTACCTGCTTTTGAAAATTGATGTTGATTTAATAATTGCGGCGCTTTTCGAAAAAAATTCGTCGTGGAATCTATTTGACTTGACTTAATCGTAATCACAAGTCTTTCTTCTGAAAGAATCGGCTGTTTGTGCAAATTATACTACTACTAAACGTTTAATAAAATACAGGCTTTAGTAGATACGATAACAAGATAAACGGTGCCAGAACACTGCTGGCGGCGCGGCGGGACAATGGTCAGTCAGACATTTGAAGCGCTTTATGTATATTTTTCCGCATTATTCTGAGTATTTATAAAGATAAGGTATTTCGTTTTAGTTCATTACATGAAGTGTTTTTTTACTTTTTGTGTTTTGTTTTAGTGCCTACCAGAATTAGTCTATTAGTATCAAATAAAATTCAAGTCAAATTTTAAAAGATGACACGTTATACTCTGAAGCTGTTGACTGTTTTATCATACCTATGTTGTTTTCTTTTCATTCTGTCTAAAGTGAGAATAAAAAAAACGTCACTAACGTATGTCGGGAAAAACGTTAAAGATCAGTCAATGTCAATAATTGTCAATGACAGTTGTGATATTTTAGACATCTTAAATATTTTCAGTAATTTATAGGCGAAAGTTAGGTAAATAGGAAAATTATTAGTGTTTAGTGCCCATATTTTTACCTAACCGACTTAACAGACCTATTCTAATATTATATTGAAATAGTAGGAAAAAAAACAAAATGGTGGATTATCTCAGCAACCGTAAAATATAAATTAACTAAATTTTGTGCAAAGGGGTAACTAAATATCAAGAATTAAAAAAATTGTGTCTACAAGGTTGCCAAGTCTATAGTTTTCTCTGTAGATAAGAAAATGTTGAAAATTTTAAATAAAATACCGTTTTCTTTATTATTTTAATTAATTAGTTGTATTAACTTTGTTATTACCTGATAGTGTTGTTATTTTACTCCTGTCAATTTTGGAGATATGGCATCATGCCTTTTTCGAAATTAAAACAAGAACAACTAGCTATGGTCAATTATCTTAAAACTGATTTAATCAATATGCGTCAAAATTAGTACAGGGGTTAAACTGGATCTTCTAAATTCATAAATAGAATATTTGCGACGATTTAAAGATTCCTTAAAAAGTCAAGGCAAGGGACTAAGAAAATTTAATTTAGATACATCGCAAATGCAATTCCTAAATTAAAAACGTTCAGTTACTCCTCTGTACTTATTTTGACGAATATCAGCTGAATTATTTTTGAGATAATTAAACATACCTGGTCGTTTCTGTATTTAAGCTTGATGCCATATTTTCGAAATTGACAGGAGTAAAAAGACGATAATATTAGATCATGATAAAGTTAATAATACCAATTAATTGCAATAATTAAAACTAGGGTATTTAATTAAAAATTTTAAGATTCTTCAACTTACAGAAGAATTTATAAACTTGGCAACCTTGAGAATAAACTTTTAAATTCTTCATGTTTAGTTACTCCCTTACACCAAATTTGGTTCATTTATATTTAATGGTTGCTGAAATAATCTATCGTTCTGGTTTTTTCTACCAACCTTGTTCTATTACTGTGAAGTAATAGGATGGGTAATATTATATCGATATTATTTAATATGTCTCAACAATAATACACAAGCCAAACAATTCTTATATTAAAGTGAAGCATTTTTAAATAAAGCTTGAACTAGTTAAGCCTCCATTACCCGTGGGTGCGTTATTTAATTTAATTTAAAAACATTTATATAAAGGTGAAGTCCTTTGGGCATATGACTCATAAATGACGGTAAAAATAAATAAATAATAACCTGTAAGAATTCGGCTACCCTGATTGGTTGTTTAAAAATTACGGAGTCTCCAAAAGAAAATGGAATACCCCGGGCCCGACCAAAAGGTGACACGTGTCTCGTCTTCGTTAATACTTGTCATAGCCGCTTCAGGACGTAGACTGTCATTAATGAGCCATATGCCCAAAGGATTTTATCATTTTATTAATGTATTAATATCAAGGCTCAAGAACCATTCATTTTTATATTTAAAAATATTTTAATATCCATGTGTTTAAAGTTTTATAAATATAATAAAGCAGTTTAAAATATATTCCAACGTCCTAATTAAAACGTCAAAATTTTTAATTTGGTAAAGTATATGTCATAATATACGACCTGCCTTAATCTGCATATGACGTCACATGATGTGAGGAAACATTTAAAGCCTCTGAAAAAGAGTTACTAGAACGCATCACACTGCCGCCGAATGAAGTGATGAAGCAACCTATAGCTTACATCCCCTAGGTTATGCTTGCGTAGTTTCTACTTTTAAGTGAAAGATGGGTTCCATGCACAGAATAATGGATTACTGATGGGTTCATTGCTCTTTTCAGAGGCAGCTGACTTTATATAAAATGGTGTAAGAAAGAAGCAAATAAAATTGCACTCATTAACAAAGTACATTTTTAATTCCACATGTCCAAAACATCTTAGATACCAAATTTTGTTAATGTAGTTTTTGTGGTTTTAGAGATATTTAAAAATTGCGGTACCTTTTACTAACTCAGTATATGCCATTGTGTGATGGATATACAGGGTGTCCCTAAAAGGTTTGTACAATATTCTACCACAGATTCCATAAAGCAAAATACAACGCTCTAACGTAATTTACCTGAGTAAAAAGTTAATCTTTGGCAAGAAACAGGGTGTCAAAGTTTTTATTTTATTTTACCTATTTTAAAAAAATGCATTTATTGTAATATATTTTTATACAAAATTTGGTATAGAGAGGTTTCTCAGGGTGGGAAATGAAAAGGTGCCAATGTTTTTGTCGTAAAGGGATGCTACCTGTAGTCCTTTGCTTAGGTTTAAAGTATCCTTTTTGCCCAGGTATATTTTAAATTTAAAAAGAAAATATTTTCCAATATTTTTGCACAAAAATGGTATTGTAATAAATGTCGCTACGAGCAACCGTTTTGCAGATATTTCAAATCATACATTTTATTCCATACAAAAGTTTGTTTTTGTATTTAATTTTACTTTATTAAGGCTACCTGGTATTATCCAAAAGATCTGTACAAAATGCTTCCACAAACTCTTTGGTCCAAAATACAACGATATTATGTTATTTACCTTAATCGAAAGGTTGCTGGTTTACAAGCTACAGGGTGTCAAATTTTCCATTTATTTTTTTACTTGGACACCCTGTATCTCGCAAAAACTTTTACCTAAGGCTAATGGGGTTTAATCGTTGTATTTAGCGTAAGGAAATTGTAGTACCAATTTGTACAGACCTATTAGAGAAAGCCGGGTGGACTAAATAAAGCGTAAAGGGTTGGATTTTTTTATGTGAAATAAAACGCGTAATCCAAAATGTCTTAGAAACTGGTGCTCGTAGCAATATTTATGAAGTATGCTTTTTTATAAACAAAATATGGAAGAACACCATTTCTTTATCTATTAGAATGAAAATATACCAAGGCAAAGAAAGTAATGACACTTTAAATAAAAGCTAAGTGTTGCAGGTGGCGTTCCCTACATTAAACAGCAAAAATATGATGGCTCATGATTTCTTATTCTAAAGCATTTCCGTATACCGAATTTGGTAAGAAAAATTTAATAATAAATAAAAATTTTAAAAATAACTAAAATAAAATAAAAACTTTAACACCCTGTATCTCGCAAACGATTAACTTTTCGATTAAGGTAAATTGGATTAGATCGTTGGTTTTGGCCCAAAAAGTCCATGGTAGCATTTTATACAGACCTTTTAGAGACACCCAGTATATTTATTTAGCGGGTTACTCAGTACCTATAGGAAAGGGACAGACAATTTTGAACTTGGAAAGTTAAATAATGACCTCAATTTTACTTCTGGATAAACGAGATTCCTGCCATTCATCTTCCGTGTTTAAACTGGCCGAGCTTTTAATAAAATACATGCTCTAGTAGATACGATAACAAGATAAACGAAAGCTAGAACATTGCTGTCAGGTCAATTGTTAATTTAGATGTTTAAACTGCTTTCTGTGGCTTCAGCTAAAATAGTTTTTCTTTTTTGAGTGGCTATTACTGTTTTGTTTCAAAACATGATAGCATAAAAATATGATAAAAACAACGACTGCAATTTTTCCTAATGACGAAGAAAGTAATTTATACAGGGTGTCCCAATTATATTTCTGTTGTTTAACGAGATATGACAAAAAAATTTATATAAAAGTTGTGGGGTCTTTAAACGTGCATGTCCCAAAAATATTTTGTTGTTTTAAAGTGTAACTCCTACTTTTGTTGTATGTTATTTTATTTTAAAACTTGTAGCGATTTTGCCACGATATTTATAATTTACTGAAACTTTCGTTAAAACATGGTACCCGATAATTAGGTAAAAATGAAAATAAATTAGTTGTTAATAATACTTAACTAGGCGTTCTAATATACTAAGGACCACAAAATAAATTCCTAAGAGAAAATTCACTAAATCTTAGACAGGGTACTTTTTACGGCATAGCCAATATTTCAATATTTAAAATTCTAAATCTCAATTTTTTTAAATGGAAACCCTGTATATTAGGCAATTTTGAGATTTTAGGAATAAAAATAGGGAGGGTTTCTTTAACGATTCCTATACCAAAAATGTATGGTTTTTTAGGTATTTAAGGGTTTTCAAAGATTCATGACAAGTATTTTTTTCATAAAGAAGAACTTTGGTATTTTAAGTAGAACACCCAGTATATTTGTCAATATTCCCACATTTTCATATTTTCCCTTTAAAAAATGTACCATAACTATAATTATTTTAAAAAAGAACGTATTTATCGACCTGCAAAAAATTGTCCTATACCTTAGCCGCATTTTTTGTAATGTTAAATAAGGCAAATTTTTAATCCTTAATTAAGTAATGTTAAAAATTTCTTAAAATAACCATAGCTTATATTTTTTTTTAACGGAAAGATAAAATTTAAAGAATATTGACAAATATACTGGGTGTTCCATTTTAAATACCAAAGTTTTTCTTTATAAAAAAATACTTGTAACAAGTTTTAACGAAAGTTCTAGTAAAAAATAAATAGCGTGGCAACATCGTCACGAACGTCACAATAAAAAAACGTACTATATGTAAAAATTAAAGCTAAATCTGATTTTGTAAATAAAAACTAACTTTTTAAAAATCACTTTTCTGGAACACTCTGTATACTTAAAATTATTTTTGGGACATGCACGTTTAAAAACCCTACAAATTTAATGTAAAACTTCTTGTCATATCTCGTTAAGTAAGAGAAATATTGGACTTTCCCAGACAATTGGGCCACCCTGTATCTCTTTTTTTCTTTTTAATAATGTGCAGGGTGTCTGGATTTCTTTGCAATTGCAGGGTTTCTTGGTTATAAATAGAGATAGAGACTTGCGCTTTTTACGAACTGTTGCTACATTTTGATGAAACGAAAGATGACACTAAAATATTTTTATAGAGCTATTACTTTTTGAAATACAGAGCGATTTTTTCATTTTATTTTTAAATTTTTGGAGCCCTCCCGTAGTTTAGTTATCTTTTAACTTACAACAAAAGTTAAACCGATATACGTAGATATTTTTACGTAGAATCAATTTATATTTTTTGAAATATTGGCCAAACATATAGGTTTTATTATAAAACACCCTGTATATTTTTATTCAATAAAATAAAAAGGATGGAATCTTTTAAAGTATATAATAACTAAATTTATAAAATATACTTTAGCAAATAGTATAGAACATTGCATTTGTATGTCTATGTATATTTTAAATTTTGGTGTGCTATCCTGTATATTTTATTAACTTTTTTTTAAATATAGCTACAATTAGTTGATTGATTTATATACTAGTTGACTGATTTATATAATAAATTAAGGCAAATTTTTTGAAATATTATATTTTAAAGTCGGATTTTTAAATCCATTTTTAAATTATGGCTTGTGTGGATTTACAAATTTGCAAAACATACTTTATCAAAACGAGATCTGTCGGATTGGGAGATTAAATTTTAGCAATTTGCCATAATTTAATAAATCGATAGGCTCTAAATTAAATTTTAAAAACAAAAAATACCAGGGGAAAGTTTTACATAAAAAAGTTGCAACTACTAAACTTAGAGAGAGAGAGACCTTCTTTATTTTGTAAAAGCTAAAAGTCTGTCAGTGCATGCTCCCAATATAGGTAAAAGTGATGGTATAGTATGAAGCTCGACTTAAAGTGGCTTTGGCAAGTATCGGGTACCAAAGGTTAATAATTGGAAACTTAACTTTAGTTATTTTGTAGAAACTAAATTTTACACATATATGTTACTTGGGTACTTATTAAAAGATATTTCCTTAGTCGCCAGACAGTTTTGGCAGTGCCAACCCCTTGATAAACAAGCATTTTGAAGGAGCCCATTGGTCCAAGGAAGTTCAATATTTCTGTTCTCTAACAATATATGACAAAATCTTATATAGGAGTTGTAGGGTGTCCAAATAAACAGGTCCTAAACATATTTTGATGTATACAGAATCTCCTAAAAAGCATTTTTTTAAAACTAACTTTAGAGCAATAACTTTTTTTTGGGACACTCTGTATACATCAAAATATTTTAAAGACATGCCTATTTAACCCATTTAATCCCAAGGGTAGAAATAATAGAAAAAAGTAATTTTTTTAACAATTTTATTTATTTCTAGCAACAAAAAATACGTTTCTGCCATATTTAAAAATTAAAGTCTTTACATTGCAAAAAAATTGGTGGTGCGTTAACGAACCACTGGTAAGAAAGGTAGACCAAAATATTTTTTTAACATATGTATTCCAAAAAACTTAAACAAAAATTGCAAAAAAAAGAGTAATATAGTACACACTAAAGAATAAACCAATACAAATATTATTACATTTAAATAATTCAAATACAAACAATTTTTTTTGGTGCGCAAATGAACCACTGGTAAGAACCACTATATATATTTTTAATTTTGATGATACGTTGCAAAACACGAGACATGTAAATGTACATTACATCGCCCACACATATAAATAGTATGACTGTGGCATACTCTGCATCTCCTTCGTGCTTTAGTTTCATGAGGAAAAATGGTGTGGGGCTGATGATCAAGCCTTATTTCTTCTAAAGTCGAAGGAACATTTCTAATAATTTGTAATCTTTCGGTCTTGATTAGACGCAAAGCTATGTATGATTTAAATTCAAACTGAGATATTTTTGTGTCATTGGCAAGGTTATACAGTTTCCAGGCATTCACTACTATACTATCTAGAGAATTACAAAATAAAGGCCACCACCATTTTTTCCCCAAAACGCGACTCCTATAGTTGGCAATCCCGTTGTCATGGAGATCTACTCCCCCATAAATCTATTATATTGAGTTATGGCGTTTGGTTGAGGTATATATGTCTCTTTCTTTTGTTTTCTATCGAACCTCTTTACTTTACTTACTGGTGCAACGTTATGAGTATTGCTGCAAACCGTAACTGTTGAATTGTCATTCCAGCGTACAACAGAAATTTTTGAATCATTATCATATGCAGAGATGAAAGAACCACGCTCTTTTTTCATAAATATTTTAGAACCTTCTATTGGACACTTATTAGTTCTGTTTTCACGTATGGTCCCTGTGGCAAAAAAACCTTTCCTTTTCAAATAAACAAAAAGCTTATACGATGAAAAAAATTATCAAAAAAATTTGATGGGAAGATGGTCTTTCTACCACAGACAACAAACTCATGACGACGTCACCACCAAGTCCTAAATCGGAATATATTTTGCCTTGCGCGCCTCCATAGGGAGTACTAGAAAATAAATAGCCATCCGATGAACAAAGGCACCAAATTTTAAAGCCAAAACGTACCGGTTTACCTTTGATAAACATTTTGCACGAATGTCTGCCAAAGTATGGCACCATTTGTTCATCGATGGACAAATTGAAAGAAAAAATACCCCACTGTAAATTTTTCTTATTGATAATATCAAGAAAAGGTCTAACTTTTGAAAATCTGTCATCCTTGTCCAATTTCTCGTTATCCGATAAATGTATATTTTGTTTTATATTTTGAAACCGGTTTCTACTCATGCACTTTTTTATAAAATCTATACCTTTGTCTTCATCAGTTGACCAATAACATGGAATCTGTGGTAACGTATGATAACCAGAAAATAATATTATACCAATAAAATTTAGAAGTTCTTCTTTTGATAATTGAAAGTCGTGTCGATTTTTATCCGCAGCGTACTTCATTGTGAAACCCAAAACGAGATTGGCTACCTCATCATCAAAAAGAGTAAAAATATTTCTAGGGGTGTCTTACCAGAAAGCTCATTTTTTATGTGTTCTTTGTCGTAAAACTCATTTGAAACAGCGAAATGTGTATATTCGATCTGCCCCTGAATCCATTTAGCTGTGGGTAGAACATCACGGGATAACGAAGGGGTCATCAGTCGGCTTTTTTAGCAGCTAACGTCTCATCATCTGATGAGTCCCAATGGTACTGTCTTTCATTTTTATTTTCACTTTCATTAGCCGATGTATGTATCTGCATTTCAAAGCTGCCTACAACATCTGTGGGATTGGACATCTCTTGAACACTAGTTTCCTCATCTATATCTTCTTCATCCGTCAATGTGTCGACATTAGGGGGTATATAAACGGCATCAATTACCTCTAAAATTTTAAAATAAGTATAAACATATTTTATATTTTGTATGTACCACTCCATAAGTTTCAAATATCCATACTGTATAATTTTACCTACCGTTTTCGTCATTTTTAAGTTCATCCACTACTTTTTCCAGCTCAGCTTCTAACTCTCGTTGCGTTAAAAACTTTTTAAATGACATTTTTAACCATCAGACTTCAAACGTACTTCTAACTAGCACAAATAGCGAAACAACACTACCTGGCCGTTACCTGGCCCGTCAATATAATGTAATAAAACGCGTTAAAACAGGCAAATATTTGTCACATTTTGCATACATATAATACCAGTGGTGCGTTTTCGCACCAACGTTTTTCTCAACACAGAGAGCTCCGATTAATTTTTGATTATAATTTATAAATATATTTGTCAAACTCTACACTCAATTAAAATCTGATAAATGTAAAATAGTTAACTTTTTATCATTTGAAATATTTTTTTAGCAATGATAGAAAATAGAAATTACAAATAAATTTTTCTAATTTTTATATTATATATTAAAGCATTTCAAGCTAATCAACTTCTTGTTTCATATACAACAAATGGTAAAAAAAAATTCTGGCGAACCAAAATTAAACAATTTGTACCATGGTGCGTTTATGCACCACTGGGAGGAAATGGGTTAAAAGACCAAGAACTCTTATATAAGACTTTCGTCATATCTTTTTAAATGACAGAAATATTATACTTTCTTGGACCATTGAGCCACCTTAAAAAAATGAGAAAAGTTAGTTTCAATTCATTTTCCTTTGATATCTGGTACCTACCAGAGCCATACTGAGTCAAACTTCATAGTTTCTCATTGCTTCTACCTATGTTGGGAGCAATCGCTATTACAAAATGATGAAAGTCTGCTGCTGGATTCTTTCGTCGACCTCCGAGCCGTAGAGAAATACAAAGTTTTTCCGGGTTTTGGCGGTTGGAGGAACTGTACGGGCGTTCTATGCCTAGGGAATCGTGGAAAGACTCATATTGTCATTTATTAGTGCCGTGGAAGTGTTTTCCGAAGTCCAGATTGATTCCTAAAAACTATTTTCCTAATCTCACGTGGTTACGTTTGTCTACGGCGACTAAGAGCGCATGTTCGTGAGGCGGAAAAGGAGGCTGACGGTTATATCTGGATATTTGGTCTGCAGTTTTGCAGCACCTAGATGTGCATTTCATCGATTTAATATTATTGGAATTAATCGGAGGCCGTGGGACGGCTTGAAGCCGGACATTTCAAGGTCGCCATCGAATTTGGATAGCTCCCTATCTTAACTGGATCATCCAGAGTGTAACCAGTGGCGAAGGGTCGCTCGGCCTCCTGTTATGCTTTAAGAGAGAGCAATGTCTGTGCTGGCGATACGGCGCTGAGTAAGCTGCCAACGCCATACTGCCTCTGTGCAGCTGAATAAAATGGAAGTCTGCTGCTCACGGGCTCTTATTGTAATATGAATACAAATAGGAGAAGAACCTCTTTTTTTTATTTTAGAAATGAATTACATAGAACCAATCAAAGAAAATATTTTCTTAAAATATGTAGGAATATTAAATGCCTTTTGTTAGTGACCTGCTTTTTTATTGTTGTGATGTATTTTCTCATTTACATATTTAACCTTTTTACTATATACAAAGAATAAATAACTTTTTATATTATAAAATCAATTTATAAATATTTTAAAAATAGTATTTTATTTATAAGAGTTTTATTTAATTATAAAATAAAATAAAATTAAAGGTCCTTAGTTTTTTTATTTTTAACAAAATTTAATTATTTATTTAGGATTAGTTAGCAAATCAAAAAAATAAATACAGCTTAATTTTTTTACTTTATTTAGCTACTTTTAATTGGGACCAATTTAAATATTTACCCACAATTTTGAAATTAAGATTTCAACTATAATTTAGCTTTATTAATTAAACAAAAAGTAATTAAAATTTTATTTTAAAGGTTTTAAAATATTATTGTTTATACACGTTGGCGTCGTGCCTCTTCAAAATGGTAATTGTATATTTTTGCCAATGGATAAAAAGAAAACAGTCTAAAGCGTAACAGTATTTGCTCACTATCCACCACGTCATCATATTATGAGATCTGTGCATTTTTTATATAATCCCTAGCTGCATGATATTCCCATACTGCAATTTAGTTTACAGCATGGAGCTGACACTGTATATGCCGTAACTGTAAAAATACACTTTCTGTCAGCTCAATACATTTATATTGACTTTTAGTGTGTTAAACACTGACAGGTAGAGATTAGACAAAGAATGCCAGCATGTAAACATTACTGATTAGATGACACATTGGGATCGCTTTGTTTGTTGTTTGAGAAAACTGGTCGTATGGTCTAATACCAATTAATACAAGATTTTACTTTAATTGGTAATATATAGGACGAGTTATAACTAAAAGTGTAAAAAATTAGCATACTCTTATATTTTAAAATAGAACAATATTGTATAAGTAAAGAATTGAATTTTAGGTCAATATTTAAAGCCAAAGCAAAAAAATAAACATATTTTTTTATTTTTTTTACATGTTACGCATTAACTGTTTAAATAAAAAAGCAATTTTTTTTCTGTTCAATTTTTAAAAACAAAAGTAATCTGCTCCACACCATTATAAATATTTTTAGGTATAACTCACCCTGTATATTACTAATCAAAGTAAAATTTCCTAGATTTTCTTAAATGGCGATTTAAAATTACAAAAATGTTTGGTCCACTTGTCCACTTGTAACACCTATCCCGGGACACACTGTAAATAGGTAAACATTTTGTACACAGCGTGGCTACATAAGTCCGCACCATATGGAAAACTTTTTTATTAATAATTTTACAACAAAAAGTATTTTTATAAAAATTTCTGCATAGTCTAAAGCCAAAAATGCAATTATAAGGGCCACTTTTTGAAGTTGATATGGGCCATAAACAAAGTCGGTCTATATAAGGTCACGACATTCGGCCATATTGCTTTGACGTGTTATGATGTCACATCTCCCATTTTTCGGCCATATTGTTCAGTGCCGGAGATATACAATTTATTGTATTAGTAGAAAAACCGTTTATACAACAGTTTTTAATTATTATTAAGTTGTAAATTCTTTTACATTAAATAAAAAACATGTGGAATTACATCTTTCAACAAATATTACTACCAAAACAATGCAAAATGAAATGTGCAAATTCTAGACGCCACTGGATTGATCATCAGCTTTGATTTTACCTAGTCTTGACAACTTTTCTCCGTGGAGTGCCCTTCCTTGCGTCCCCGACCTCGAACCGCCTAAAAGTTGAGGATATGTCGCAACCTTATAAATATAAACTAACCTTGGGCCACAAAAAGTGGTTCAACAATAGCCATACCGACGACAAATGTTTTAGCATTGTTGAAAACGTAACTTTAAGCTAACGACAGTAGAACCACACACCAACTACTTTTTGTGGCCCATATCAACTTTAAAAGTGGCCCGTGGAAACACGGCCTTAGATATTAATTTTTGTAGTGGTATACAAGGTATATAAAAAAATATAAAATTTGCTCAGGAGGAAAGTACCTTTATTTTTCTTAATGTAGAAAATTCTTTTAAAGAAAGGATGTTTAATTTTAAAAATAACGTTTAAATATGCAAACTTGATTATTCATTTTATTTAATTTCCTATGCGTTAAAAATAAAAATTTAAGTTTGTATATTAGTGCATACTAGTTCTAAAATTTAATAGGTATGTGAAGAAAGCTTAGGAACTGTCAAAATAACAAAAAGTCGCAAAAACTTTTGCTATCGCAAAAAAAAAATGCTATTATTATTAGTTTTAATAAACCAATTTGCATATTTGTGTTCTATTTTTAATTTTGAATATTTTGTTCACAAAAATTTTAAATAATTTAAAAAATAAAGGTTCTTTTCTCTTGACCAAAATTAATATCCGATAATGGCATTTTGGGTTTTAGAGCATACAGAACTTTTATGGGAAATAACTTTTTGTTGTAAAATAAAAAATAAAAAAAAATTCATGGGGTGCGAACTTAAGTAGACACGCTGTATATTTTGTGTTAGCTGTGTTATACAAAATATAAAAATACCATTTTAAAAAACGTTCTTATATTTTCTTAAAACACTTGATTTTTTATCTTAGCAATATTAATCTTCCTTAATGAAATTTAGTAAATGAAGTTAACGAGCCAAGAAGGGAATTGTGTCGGAGTGTTGAAGCTGTTAGTTTTAATATCGTGACAATAAGTTTTCCAAAAAGAACAGGCAATTTATTTTATTAATTTCTACACTTTTGGTTTAAGAATGTTGCTTTGGTAACATATTTTTTAAACATAATGCATTAATTCTAAACACATTATAAATATTTTTGAAGATAGTTAATTTTCTCTTAATGTTATTTTTTGCATTTTAATTTATTATCATTTACTTGGTCAACATTCACACACACTCTTACGTGGATTGTCCGCGCCAAGCGATAATGGTGCTTTTAGTAACTATATAAGTACCTAAGGGCGGCAATGGTACCTCTAGTAGGTATATGATCTAAGTACTTAAACTTATGCCACACTATATACAGGGTGTCCGCTAATTAATGGTACACAGAAAAACCATAGACTCCTTATGCCAAAATATAAAGATTAAATAAGGAAGATACAGGGTGTCAAAGTGAAAAAAATAATTTTAATTTATGTCGACAACTTTTGATACGTTTGAAATATTTTAAGAAAACTTTGTATTTAGGGTTTTTTTAACATAAGCTATTCAGATTTCATATTATTTTTTATATGTTAACAAGAGGGTGCTAAGGACACTATTTAAATTTTTGTAAAACGTCTAAAGTTGTAGATCCTAAAATTTTCTATAAAAATGGTTTTTATGAGTTTTTCCCTGAGACCCAACATTTTCCAGATATTACGCTTGTAAGAATTACGTTCTACATAATATATACACATATGCCACGTATATACATATTCAGGTACTTAAGCAAGCCAAAATGTCTACTTATGTCTCTTTTACATTTATATGTCGCAGGCAAATGGTTATTTTAGGCAAATGACTTATGCCTAGGCAAATGCTTTCTGCATGGGCAAATGACTTCATGAAAATGAGTTTTATCTAAAAGTCATTTGCCATGGTCTTTGTTAGGCAAATGACTATTAATATATTTGATAACATAATAGGCGTACAGTAGTGCGTTGCAGACTACAGTATATATACTATCAAGTGACATGGCAAAGCAATCAACTGAACCCTGAAGAGTGAGGTTAAAAAATTAATAAAAAATACTTTGGAATTCGAACTCTACTGCCCCCTGCTCCAGAAAAACTTCTTAGCACTATTTTTGCAATTGCAAAAAGGTTGCAGTGCCAAATGTAGCTGTAAAAACATAGGGTTGCAGTGTTCTTCAGCTTGTACCAATTGCCAAGGTCTATCTTGCCTAAATGTTTAATTAAATACAAGAGAGGAAAAATTCATGTGATTTTGCAGAGACAACTGATGCATCTTTATTTGAACAATTTCAGCAAGAGAAAAAGAAGAAAAAAAAAAAAGAAAAAAAAAAGAAAAAAGGAAGAACAAGAATTTAAAGAAGAAGAAATCGCAGAAAACATGATTGTTGAAGATAAGTATGAAGAGTAATCAGATTAAAGTAACAAAGAAAATTGAACCAGAGTTAAACTTATTAACAGATATTAATAATTTTCTTACTATTAAATAAGTATTGTTTTTGAAAATACCGTCATTAAAGTTCATGGAGTAGGCCCACGGGAAAAAACACGTTAAAAAATATGCGCCAAGTACACTACCTCACAGGTGGTGTGGAAATGTGGACATATCATGACCGTGATAACCCCAATATCTCGGAAATGGTAGGTCTTACAGTAAAAATTATAAAAACCATTTTTATAAAGAATTTTGAGATCTACAACTTTGGTCTGCAGTACTTTTTACTTAAACATACCTTTTTCAAGAAAAATTCAAAAAACTTAAAATTTTGACTCTTGGCCTTGAATAAATGTCAAAGCACACATGGGATCGATTGGGTCTTTTGGCACTTTATTGGTAATGGTAAACCTAAGCTCTATACATTAATTTGGCTGTGTCGGAATTATTGTTATTTGATTGATATTTCTATGTTTAAATTGACCATAAAGGCGTCACCGTGTCGGTTTGCCAACTCGTGTGCTTTGCACTGATTCTTCGCCGACTCGGCATAGACCGTTTTAAACGTTAAAAAGTCGTAAGGTCAACATTAAAAACATAGTTTTAGATAAAATAGTTTACAAACTCGATCGACAAATGACGGAGTAATCGATGACCATACAATAACAAAATATAGAGCTAAACATACAACCTCCTTCTTTTTAAAGTCGGTAAAAAAACAAAGTGCTACTTTCTTGCAGTCCCTTACAGTCTACATAAATTTGTATATGTAAAATTTATATTTTAACTTATAGCCTAAGAACCAATGAATAGCAGACCATCTGTATTTTACCAAAGCTCATATTTTTCTCAATGACTCTCCTATACCTACCTTACATAAA
The DNA here is from genome assembly GCA_014170235.1 of Listronotus bonariensis. Taxonomy (NCBI): domain Eukaryota; kingdom Metazoa; phylum Arthropoda; class Insecta; order Coleoptera; family Curculionidae; genus Listronotus; species Listronotus bonariensis. The sequence goes on from JACEGR010007024.1 coordinate 49,091, forward strand.
ATGGAGCTTCATTTCACCGAGCGAGGGCAGCTATGACGTCACTCAGGTAAAACCGGTATCAATTTAACCGAGTTCGGCAGTATTTAACAACGATTTAACCAAAGCTGTCGTTTGGACACATTGAAGGTATATTAAATGTGACCAAAAATATTATTGGCGGACGATTTAGCTGGTTCTAATTTCGTGCAGGTTTTTACTTTTTTTTTTAGTTTTCAAAGAGTCTGCCAGAAATTACAACCAGGTTAATCGTCTACCAATATTATTTTGGTCGTATTTAATATACTTTGCATTAGCAAATGTATACAAACGGCAGCTTTGGTAAAATACTGCCGAATTTGGACAAATTTAGGGACCTCTCTTACCTGACTGACGTCATAGCAACCCTCGATCGGCTTAGTAAAGCCTCATCTTATGTAAGGTACGTACAGGAGAGTCAATAAGCAAAATATAGGCTTTGGTAAAATACAGACAGTCTGCCATCCACTGCCTCTTAGACTATAAGATTTTTTGATAACTATTATACAAATAAATATATTTTAATACCTTTTCTTAACCACTGATTAGGTTTAAGTGTGAAGTAGTCTTACAAAAAATGTCTTACTGCTTCAAATATTTTTTCTTTAAACTTTATAAAACCAGTGGCCCGTTCAATAAATTATTGACTAGGGTTTAAGAAAGACGCTGAATATTGTTTTTATATTTTTTTGCTTAAGGGTTCGGGAAAGTGACAGCTGGGTCATATATATAAGGGATTTGATTTGTTCCCCTTTTACGAAGTGTTTATAGCTACGCAAAACTCCTGAAGGCGTATTTCAACTTAATTTTGACATTTTTTTTTATGGAGAATACAAACAAAAAACGCTAAAAGGAAAAAAGCTTAGTAGGGCCTTAACTTTTTTAGAACTTTCAGTTGCGAACATTTTTGTTCTGCTGTTTGAGTAAAAATATTTTTTTCGTTTAATTTAACCCTATTTGCTTCATTACTAAATACTTGCCAAGTTTTGTTTACAAAAAGTAATGATATTAAACCAAAAACATAATTGTAAAAATAGTTAGCCAAGTTCAATACTAAAATTTTGCTTTGCTGTAGGCTTTGCCGCAAAAAAAGTAGTGATGTAAATAATTGCCAAGTTCTGTACGAAATCCAAATACAGTGCTTGTCTAAAGTCATGATCCCCCTTCTAACTTTTTAATTGTTTGGAATTTTTTAATAAAAATTTAAGGACTTTAATAAGCCAACATAAACCAAATTTATGCAAGAAATGACAGATATTGATGTCAAACTTAGAGTGGAGCGACGTTTTGAAAACAAAAATTAAATGGAAAGAAGAGAAGTGCGACACATCATTTTAAAGCTTCAAATAAGAACTTTATAACCCCAAATACAGTCAATACCTTTACCTATTTCAAAAGAGCGGTACTAGGTCACCATAGGCGGTACTTTAAAAATTACCTGAATACTCTATTTATTGCCATTTTTTTCGAAACTATTTAAATTAAGTAAGATATACATAATGTTGTATTTTCCTAAAGGTATTTTAAATATCTTTTTAATGATGCCTTATTAAAAAAATGTATACGTTTTGTCCTACCCTGTATAATATCACTAATATCACCAATAAGCAGATCTTTAAAAGTGAAGAAAAAAAAACATATTAAGAATATCTAACTTCATTAGTTTCGAAAACATGGCCGTTCTTATCAGGTTTTGAGGTAATTTTCAAAGTACCTTCATTTTGTAGTAGGTAAAGGTATTGAATTTATATTCTGGAATTATAAATTACTAGTCGGGAGATTTAAAATGATATGTCACAAGACCCCCCACTTTTATTTAATTTATGTTTTAAAATGGCGCCCAACTCTCAGTTTAACCTTTATATGTGTCATTTCTTGCCCAAAATTGGGTTAGTGTTGCCTAGCTCAAGTCCCTTAATGTTTATGAAAACATACCAAATAATTTAAAAGTAAAAAGGGGTCCTAACTTAAGACAAGCACTGTATATATTTATAGCAACAAAATAACATTATGAACAAGTAGCAAACTTTGAACTAAACTTGAAAATACGTTTTTAAGTGAAATTGCCTTATAAATCACTCGATTAACCCAAATCGAGTTGTCGTTGATCACACCATATTATTCTTTAGAGCCGTTTCTGAGATAATAAATAAGATATAAAAAAAATAAGAGGATTATTCTTTACCTTTACTATTTCAGTCAATAAAATCCAAAATTAAAATAACATTTTTGAATCTAAAACCATGATTACTTTTTTCAGTGCCTACTTTTTACTACTTTTTTCAGTTGTTGTTAAAAACATACAAAAATATAAACTTTCTTTAAAAAGCATCTTATTTGGATTAGGTACCCATACAAATCTTTTGAAAACACCCTATATTTGCATCTAGAGTGCAAATATTTATGGGTTTGCTAGAATATTCAAAATGATGTCCTAATCTGTTACAGCAACATATAAAAGTATATTCGGTATATGATCTATGTTCGTTACTGTGCTTTGGTAACCATTTTTAACAGCAATAAAAAGAAACATCTACTTCGGCAGAAATTTATAGCCTTCATAAAACAACGTTAGGATGTTGAAAAGTTGTAATGCATGATTCATAATGTTTAAATGGTGCCTTGAAATCAAAAGTATTTTATGGACAAAACACGAAGGCTAAAAGCCCAAATTCTAACGTACCGCGAGTGTCTTAAGCGAGGTAGGAGGGAGTTTGTTAGCACGGGACTTCCACTTATTTTAATAAATAACGCAGATTTTAATAATGTATTATTGTTATTGTAGTCTTGGTTATTATTACGGAATAAAAAAGGACTTGCTTACCAGGACTAACTATTCGTAAGTGTGTATTTGTCTTGGGTTAAATTAAGGAATTAAAAAAGAAGGATTTGCTACTACTGGACTTACCATTTGTAATTCCCTAAAACTGTTTTAATTACCCTATCAGGCGCCGTACCTACCTGCTTTACATAGCGGTGTCGACATTTCTTCTAACATAATTTGACCCTTCGATTACTCTAGGTACAAACACAATTTGGTGTCGATTTTTACCTGACTGTAATAAAGTTACGTACTAGCGTATTTTCCACCATATTTTAAAAATTAGGATATTTATTTAAAGTTATAATTTGTCTATAAAATTTCATTATATTTACGGTAAAAATACAAGAGGGTTAGCTTTTGAAATTTGATTTTTTATGGGGAGCGGTCCAACAAAAAAACAACTATTCTCAGTTTCTATATATAATCATATGTGTGCCTGGGTTTCGTCTAAGACTTCACCATGTCCCCGTCTAGCAACCCAACTATGTCTGTCTAGCAATTTAACAATCTTAATCTGTTTTATCTGGGTTCGTTTAGCAACGCGAGTACACCGGTTAGTTTAATACACTACTTTATAGTTTATAAGCAATGTTTCTTAAGGTCTGGCCACACATAACCGCACCAATGTCGCACCGAGCCCGAATTCGCATTGATAGAAAAATGTTGGGCAGATTAATTCGGAAAAATTCATAACCACTTTTATGCCCTTAAAAACAAAAAAACGCATTTCTGTTAAGCCAAGTCTATTGTTTATTGTTTTATGTATGTATGTCTTCATCTTTAAATAAAATAGATTTTCCTACTTATTTCTGTTCTTTTTTATCCAAATTTAAAATGTAGTTTACTTAAAACTGTGTTATCCTATTTGTAAAGGTTTATTTTACGATCAGGTGTAATTTAAAGCCTAGCCTAATGGATTACATACTTGCAATTTTATTGAATACATACACTTTTTGCACCTTTAAACGCTACGGTTATATGTGGGAAGACCTTTAGACTTACATTCATTCATTTTAAAATATTGATCTTGGGTTAAACCGATTCATAAAAACCCGTTGAAAAAAGTATCTGCCAATTTCTAGCGCCGTGTTCATAAATCGATCGGATCCCTAACTCGGGTTGGATCCTGCTGATCAAGGCCAAGGTTAGTCGGGTTAAACAAAAGTGTCAAAATCTGCTGTTTTGTTTTTAGGTTTTTCTAATTTTTGTCGTGTTTATAACAAGAGAAAAATAACAAAAAGCAATAATTTACTTATTAAGTATTTACAGCTTAAGTATTGTTAAAAGCTTTAAAAATAACTACACTGTCTAAAAACAAAGCAAAGCGGTTTTTTTGTTTTGTTTTGACACAAAGCTGATAAAGGAAGTTCAAATGGAACATACGTATTCAGAAAATAACGAAAATCTCAGTAAATCCTAAAAACAGCCTGCTGATTGAACCGGATCAATATTTGAAAATACCTAAATTTGGGCGGTTAACTATTTTTAACCCAAATAAACAATTTTGACCTCTGTCCTTAAGAAGGTTTATTTAATTATGGCGTTGACGTTTAATTCATATTATTAACGTGGTTTTGTCATTTAAAACCAAGTATTACCGCGGTTAAAATTTTTAAAGTTTTTGTTGATGTCTATACTTTATAATTGACCAAAATATTAAAAATTACACAACGGTTTATTTTTTGTATGCTTTATGCTTCTAACTTTGTATTTTAAAGCTTTTTAGCAGAAACCAAAAAAATCAAGTACTTTGGTAGAACTTTATCGCCTACATAAAATAACGATAAAACACTGCAAAAGTTTTGGTTAATGGTATTGTAATGTATAAGTAGTGTGTAAAAATCACAAGTTTATTTTACTTAATAAAATTTTAATAGATATATGTATGTATGTAAACATGACGTTAAAGCATAAGTTTTTTTAATATAAAGCAAGTTTTTGCATTTAGTATATAAAAAAACATACACTCTTCGTTTTCTAACTATGCTAAAAAATTATAGGGCGT
>JACEGR010007025.1:0-53933 GCA_014170235.1 Listronotus bonariensis
CAAAATTATGACGTCATTTTAACGTCATTTTAATGAAGTTTTTTTGACGTCGTTGAAATGACGTCTTTTAACGTCATTTTTTCCATACTAGCTCATAAAAATCTAAAGACGTCATGTTTAGAAAACTCACCAGAAAAGTTTGTGACATTATATGATTCGTGTCAAAATCCAACCGAAATATTATATGACAGAAAAATAGGACTAAAAATTTTACAATACCGATAGATGGCGTAATGGACAATAAACTACCACGCTTATTCAACATCTTCGCTTTTATCGCCTACACCGTACCGATGGGATCAAAATAGTTCGAGACCGTTCTGCGGTTGGTGATTTCAATTAGCTTTGAAAGAAATATTTTTGGCTAATGAAAAGTCTGCATCTCCAGGCTGGACAGTGTCCTGAGAGATGCGACCTTGCAATTTGTACTCTTGCTTTCAGTGCAGGAAATTGCAAGCAGTAAAGAGTTTTTTTATTTCAATTTTTAAATAAAATTCCGTATCATTTTAGCTCTAAAAAGTATATGCGTCAATTTTTCGTCATCTTTAAAGACTTCATTGTGACGGCATTAACGGGACGTCTTTTGTCTGTGACTTAGGAGGTCACTTAACGTCATTTTGCCGTCACTTATGACGTCTTTGCTGACAGACGTGACCAAAATGACTAAAGAGAACGTGAATAGGTCGTCAGCTTGATGGCTTATAACTTTAGAACAAATAAAGTTATTGAAATGCGGTAGAAGGCTTTAATTTTTTTAAAGTTTGTTTTCCTATCTTTACCATTTTGTTGTGACATTCTATTACCACAAATGAAAATGGTTGATTTTCGGTATAGAACAAAGTTCCAATTTTAAACGAAAAACAATGTATATTTTTATATATTCCTGAAATCCCCTTAAAAAAAAAATATGTACATAAACTGTGGTAATTTAAAAAAGTAAATTATTTAATAAACGTTTAATTTCCGACCTGTTGGTAATAATAACAATTAATAACTAAAACATAAGAAAGTACAAAAAAGTGTGTTTTTAATTCAATTATAAAGTATATTTATGATTGTAAGTTACCGTTATAATATAGATTACGTCAATTAGTTCTTTGGTATTTTGGATAAAAGTAACTAACCTTGCTTTCTCCAAGTTATGTATGGCACTTTCTCTATATCAGTATAATTAATGAGAAATAAAGATATAATAGTGAGAACCTTATAATAATATAATAATTGTTAATTGATGCAACATCTAAATAAGCTTTTAATTTTATTAAAAACTGGTAGTGTATGATTATTATTTGCTACTCATTAACTTATAAGTCTGACAAATCTAAATGAGTGCGAAAGTAACAGATAAGTATTAACCAGAGTGTATGTCCTAAAAGTTTTGGCACACAATATTTATCGGTTTTTTTTTAATGAAGAAATTTATTTAAACACTAACTAGTTATCATAAATTACAACTCAATACTTAACTAAACTATACTATCGAATTATGTGGAGTGGCCCATTCTGCTCTACCAGACGCAAATTTCTTCGAATGTCTCTCATGAGGTCCTGGACGGAATTCAGTTCAATTTCTCTTAATTTCTCGTAAATTCGCCGTCTTAATTGTTCCTCATCTTGTGCTTCCCAGCCTCCATGATAAACCTTTCTAGACAGTACAGCCCAAAAATCCTCTATTGGGCGAGCCTGCGGCAAGTTTGGAGGATTATCGTTTTGGGAACAAAAGGTATGTGGTGTTGTCGAAGCCAGTTTTGGGTATCTCTTGAGTAATGGCATGATGCTAGGTCTGGCCAAAACATGATATCGTCATTAGCATGATGTTCGCGGACAAACTGAAGCAATTTGGAAAGGCAGTTATCAATATAGCTCTGACTATTCAAAGCTTCACCCCTCACTCTTCCCACAAAGGTCGGGATACACCCTGTTAGAAATTGCGCACCAGACAAGGATTTTATCTGCAAATTTCGCTTTATGTTTGTATCTAACATTGTCAGGACATTCCTCTACGTTGTCCGTATAAAATCCATCGTTTCCTTCATTTCAGAATTACTCAAAGTGAAATACTTTTCGTCATCTAAAATAATGATTTTTCATTGGCAAAATGTACCGCCTCAGTTGACGACAACATCTTGGTATACGAAGAAGCTGCGCTTGAGAGTATTTGGGGCACTTACGTCTCTTTCGATATTTAAGACCATTCCTCCTCAATTCCAACGATATCGTACTCTTAGAAGATCTGTATTGCCTAGCCAGTCTCCTCGTTGACATTCCAATCTGGTTTTTTGCTCTTCTCACCAATCTCTCTGACCTCTGTGCGGTAAATGCACGTGGTCTTCCACTTTTGGGAGACTTCAGACATGGTATTCCCTGCTCGCACTCCGCTATTGTTCTATAAATGGTTCTGCGTGAAATGTTTTCATTCTGGAATATTCGACAGATTTCAGCTTTGGGTATCCGCCCAACTAACTTGTAGATACTTTTTCTTATTTCTAATTTATACGACATCTTAAAGCGAAAACTTCAAAATAAATAAATCTCAACTGACAGTAAATAAAGGATTGATGAGATAAGGTCACGACATTCGCCATATTGGCTAGCGCGGCTGTGACGTCAAGTCGGGCCATTTTCGGCCATGTTTGATTTTAGGCAGATCAGTGGCGTAGAATTAAAGGAGAAAACAAAAAAGAACTGTATGTTGTAAACAAAATTTATTGGATTATTTTTAATAGGCATAACTTAAAACAAAAACATAAATGTGGTTTAAATATTGAAAATTAAAAATTATCAAAGCGACGACAGGACGATGAAGGTACCTGGCAGAGCAAAACATTTTCCATGGTTCCGTAAGTCAAAAACCATTTTAAAAACTTTGTATACAAGGTGTCCGCTAATGAATGGTACACAGAAAAACCACAGATTCCTTATGCCAAAATATTAAGATTTAACCAAACATACCTAATATCCAAAAGTTTATAATAAGGAAGATACGGGGGGTGTCATAGTAAAAAGAAAAAAGTAAATTTATTTCGATAATTGTTCCCCCTTTTTAAATATCTTAATAAAACGGTATCTCGGGGTTTTTAAACATTAGCTTTTCAGATCGAATATTAATTTTTTGTGTGTAGACTAGAGGGCGATGGGTACACTATTTAAAATTCTCTAAAACTACCCAATTTTTTGTTACTACTCTGTATGTATGTAAACTAGTAAGCTTCTCTATGCTTTCTGCACAAAAAGGTATACTTAGTAAGAATCGGTCTTGACAACCGTTTTTAAGGTATTCACGTTTTAGTTGTTCAGTGCACCCGAAAGTATGTACCTTCAATAACATCGTATTAGCTATAATTACAACTGCTCAGATATAAATAGCTGATAGCTAAAAACTCCTGGATACCGAGTTTTATTAAAATGTTTAAAACATATCAGAAATTATCGAAATGCATGAATAAAAAATATTTATATCCTTTAACACCCCGTATCTTCCTTATCATTAACTTTTGGATATAGGTATGTTTGTTTAAATCCTAAATGGGTATTTTCGCATAAGAAATCTGTGGTTTTTCTGTGTACCATTAATTAGCGGACACTCATCAGTATCATATGTATATAAAAACACGAATGACTGAAAACTATTCGACTAAACACTATCAAAATCTCTAAAATAAAACGAGTCCGAACCAATAATATGTGAAGTCTCTAAACTAACCAAAAACATTAACAACTGGAAATCCTTGCAAAATATACAACCAAAATGAAAATGGCAAATTTCCACAGTTTTTACCAAACAAAGCTTCGACAAGGCACGACTCTGTCATCAGCTGATAATGCTACCAACTTTGAACAGAACTGCCAACCGAAATCGTAATTCTCACACCCTCACGTCCCTGACAAAAGCTATCGCCGGTCTTGCTTATGGCTTTAGCTCTTTTTTATTTTTGTATAATTATTTCAACTTCTGGTCAAGAATACTTATTTTACGAGTACGTACATACAATATACAGGTTTACAAAACCAAGATTAAATATTCAAATTATTAATTTTAAGCTTTTAGTTATGCAGTAAAAGCAAACTGAAAGTGGGTAATAAAATCGGCATTCGTTTCTATGGTTTAATCTTCTGAAGCAAAATTCTGTATTCACTCGACGGCACTTAGGTAAAGAAATTTACATCCGAAACCTTTTAGGCGGAAATGTATTTTCCCTGCATCTCGGATTATTTTGCAAAGATTGTAAGTCGGAATAGATTAGGCTTTTCAATATTCAGCTTTACCTAAACCAATAAAAAAATGAGATGTAATTATAATAGGGGATAAATATACAGGGTGTTTGCGAACTGCGGTGTCAAACTGCTAGAGCGGAATTCTTTCCGTCAAAAAAGTTTATGATAAACATAACTTCTTTAATGCTTTGTTCTCAAGATACAGGGTGTTAAAGTTGTGAAAAAGATTATTGTAAATATCTATATTGGGTGTCGAGAAATTGATTAGACAAGCTTATATTTCCTAAAGTATTAGACACATTAAAATGAGACTTAGTCTAGGTAAATAGTAGAAGCAGAGGAGAGTTTAAGCATATTTTTCACTTTCCAGTCGCTTCCGGTTTAACCGGAAATGGCTCCAATTTTACAATTTTTGAATTCCTGAGATAATTCTTAGTGAGAAAGTGACATTTTAAAAAATGTTCAAGCCTACCTGATTTTTTAAAGTTATTTTTAATATTTATCTAGTGACACTAGGTGATGTTAGAAAAATACAATAGCAAAAATGTGTTTTCGAGTTTCAAAGTAAATTATTTTTAATGTAGCACCCTGTATATTTAATCATAATAAAAAAAAATTAAGTGCTTTAAATAAAGTTCCCATAAAATTTACCAGATGTGTTTATCGAGAGATCATTTATTTGCAAGGATAAATATTTTCATGTCAAAAAAAATGTTTACCATTTGTTTCATTACCGTTTTTAAAAACTAAATAACAATGGGATTATTGTTAAGGGTCTTTCAAAGTCAATTTTTTAAAATAAAAGTTGATATTGTTGTTTAAATAATTATATTTATTTTAAAATATTTACTATAATAACCCGGAATGTTCAGTATTAAATAATGTGTCTAAATAAATTAACTACAAACAATATCTACAAAATGATTATGTTGGTTAGGGAACAAAAACTTCTAATTATTAATTTCCTATGTTTTAAAGCAGAGCCGTCCATTACCAATAAAGGGTTATTACAAAAAATCCATTTTTCGCTGGGCGATTTATATCAATTTTCAGGGGATAAAAAAGATCGCTAGATACATAAAAAACGTTTTTATATTATGTGTAAAAGTTAAAAGAATAAAGCTCTTTTATTAAATTTCTAATAAAAGTAAAAAATTGTATAACGATATTGTAACGTAATTCCAAACTTAACGAAATTAAAAAGTAACGCTATTATTAAAAAAACTGTTTAGACCGTCAAAGAGAATTCTGCGAAAAAGACACACAGACCCACAGGCAAAACCCGCCTTAATTGTGATCATTACTGCAAACAAAATTTAATAAATAATAGTTTAAAAAACTAAAAAACACCCTTTTATATGCAACCGAACTAAAAATTAGAAAATAATTTTTCATTACAAAGAGTTTGTCACTTCAGAGTAAAAAGCGTAGGGTGCATTTTAATATTTTTTCATAACTTTTCCCTTATAGATATTTGCAAACAGAATAATTATAACATTTAATATATTAAGCACCCCACGCTTTTATTCTGAAGTGACAAACTCTTTGTAATGAAAAATTATTTTCTAATTTTTAGTTCGGTTGCATATAAAAGCGTGTTTTTTAGTTTTTTTAAACTATTATTTATTTTTCATTTTTAGTTCGATATATCAATTAGTTTTTTAAAAATAAATGCTCCAGTTTTTTCACTAAAAAACCTTCGCCATTTTGTCAAGAGACACAGAGGATCTGTAAAGGAATTTATTTATCCTGGCGGTCATAAGCAGGATAACGGGATACTGTTTTTAAATTATTGCATTGTCATCGGTCCTTGATACGTGTGCAAAGTTTCAAAGAAATTGAATCGCTGGAAGTTGGTAAAAATCAGGCTCAAAGATTCGTTACATAGAGAGTAGATAGACAGATAGATAGATAGATAGATGATAGATAGATAGTTACAACCCAAGCTAATAAAAGCGTGTTAAAAACAGTTCTTTTCTTATGTAAATAAACAAGTTATTTTTATTATAAAAATATTTATATTTATAAGAAGTAAAAAAGCAACTAAAAGTGTTGTAGTACTTGGAATGACATTCTTTATTAAAATAAATAAAAATGTACAGGGTGTCCCATTTAATATAAGAAAGTAAGGTCATTTTTGCTAAACCGCGAAGTAACAGAAAACAACCGAATGCATGAAATAATGCACATTTGGGTGATATGTCTACAGTTAAAGTCCGGCAAGCGTTTAGTAAGAGGCCACCGACGTCATCATTATCTACGCGAAATCTTCTGTAACTCTTTTCAATCGCGGTTTCGAGGGTTTCGTATCGTTACCTAGGAAGTAGGCATTTTAAAGATTTGATTTAAAAAATAAATAACATTTTAAATACGGGATGAGGGAATAAGAGGAGATTTTGCGCAGAAAATTATGACGTCGGTGGCCTCTTTACTAAACGCGCGGACCTCTACCAAATTTTATTTTAATATTTTAAAAAATAAAAAGTTACAAATGCTACAAATATCAGATATTTGGGATTCATCATTTCGGAAACTATTGATGCTATTTTGAAAAACTTAAGTCTGTTAAAGAGATAATTTAAAACCCTTTAAGAAAGAGGCATCACCTGACCTCTTTTCCCATCTTTTTTGATGTTTCTTATAGTGGGGGAAGGAAATACCCTGGACAAGTAAATACTAAAATAAAAATTCTCTAAAAATATAAATTGACGTGTTTTGGGATTTTTTCTTATAAGTAAACAAAACACGAAATTATTGAAGGTAGCTCGTTTTAATTGGAAAGCACTGTACTCTACCTTTTTGTTATACTTAGATGCACTTGAAAGTATAAAAAAATGTAAAGTGAAAAAAAAACATCTTGCTATACAGTGTGTCCCAGGATAGGTGTTACAAACGGGAAAATGGATCAAACATTTTAGAATTGATTAACTTTCTTTTGGGACAACTGGTCGCATGGTCCAAAACTGATAAATATAAATTTTTGCTCAGATTGGTAATATACAGGGCGAGTTATAAGTATAAAAATATGAAAAAGGACCAAGATTATTTTTAAAAATAGGAAATATAATGTCAAAATTTAAATTTAGTGTATTAAAGTAAAAAAAAACAAAATAAAAAATGTCAATTTTTCACATTATGCACTCACAGTTTTAAAAATACTTAGCTTAAGGAAGGGAATTAAAAAAAATCTTTAAAATTATTAAATTTTCTTTTAACTTTGCTCCCTCTTGGCCATTATTTAAGTTGTAAAGCGTAACATAAAAATTGACAGTTACATTATTCCATTGTCATGCTTTAACTTTAAATTTTGACATAAAATTTAATTCTCTACAACATTTACTTATACAATTTTGTTAGGTTTTTAAAATAGAAGTACTCGGTTCCTGGGCATTTCTTATATTTTTAGCTATAACTCGCCCTGTATAATACCAACTAGAGTAAAATTTTGTATTTAATAGTTTCGGACCATGCAACCAGTTTTCCCAAAATTTCGTTTTAAAATTTAAAAATTTTTGGTCTATTTGCCCTCCTTTAACACCTATCCTGGGACACAGTGTAAATAATTATATTTTAGATAATTTTCGGAAATTTAAAATTTGTCTTTAAAATTAAATAAAATTCAAAAAAATGAAGAATTTGGTCTTAAAAGTAGATTTTCTCTGGGCTAACCAAAAACGTAATTTTGTTCTGAAAATTCCAAAATAAAAATTTTCTTAACCAAAATGGTTGTCTTTAGACCAATAGCATCTGGTATACAGAATAAGCCAGTCAATTATTCAAATAGACAATGCGTGGAAAAGAGACAGTCTACCGCGAATTCCTGCGGGTAAACATTTCAGATTGGGTGACTAAGAGCGCTTGTTTTGTTATTGTATTACTGGCCAATATACCTTAAAACAGCTGATACGATATTTGATGTGGGTTTAATGTTTCACTTTTTAGATTTTTTTTATCTTTGGACAATCCACGAAGGCTAAAAGCCTAAATACTAACGTACCGTGGGTGTTTTAAGCGATGTAAAAGGGAGTTTGTTGACACGGGACTTAAATACTTGAATATTTGGGGGAAGGAAAGACCTCCGCAGGTAGCAGGTTCCACAACCTAGAAACTCTAGGAATAAAAGAACGAACAAAGTGGGAAGTTCGGGGCCTGTCCAGTTGAACCGTATAGGGATGCATACGCGCGGAACCACGAGTTTCTCTGTTGGGAACCGTAAGTGGAGGAACTATACTGGACAATTCTTCATAGCAGAAGCCATGGAAGTATCTATAAAAAGCGATAAATCCCCCACAGCCCGACGATGTGCAAGAGAGGAAGCCTTTCTGTCAGTGAAGGATCATTAATGAGACGAATAGCTCTTCTTTGAATAGAATCAAGAATGCTTAGGGTTGTGGGGGACGCCATGCCCCAGATATGAGAACAATATTCCAAGGGAGGTCGGATTTGGAACACATAAAGTGTATAAATTAGAAGGGGAAAAATACTTTTGGCTCGAAAGAGAAAAGAAAAGCTGCCGTGGCTATAGATACAATGTGTTTATGCCAGTTAAGGTTACTTTCAAATGTGACGCCCACAAGATTAAAGGTGTCTTTGCTCTGTAAAACTTGGCCGCTCATAAGTAGATGATGAGTATTTGATGACTCTTTTCGCGACAAGGAACATGATTGTGTTTTGGATGCAATAAAATGGACGAGATTTTTAGCGCCCCAATCCAATATTAAATTAAGATCCTGCGAAAGAGATATCTGCATCGCTCTGCGTTTGTTTTCCAAGTCAGGTTTAGTAATGGGTTTAGGAACCTGAAAACTGGAGTGAAGGGTACTATCGTCGGCGAAACTATGAATTGAATTAGTTGTGGACGAGAGAAGGTCGTTGATGTGAAGAAAAAACAATGTTGGTGCCAGAACTGAGCCCTGAGGGACTCCAGCATTTACTTGGTGAAAGCTTGAAGAATGGCCGTCCACAATAATTGATATACGACGATCAGATAGATAACTAGAGAACCAAGTACAGAGTTTAGTTGAAAGACCATAGGAGGGAAGTTTATTAAGAAGTGCGGCATGCCAGACCTGGTCAAAAGCTTTGGATATATCAATTTTAGATTTAAAAAAATGAAAACCTTAGCTACAGGTACAACTTTGTAGATAATTGATACAATCTAATATCTGAAGGTTGCCTTTAATATTTTAGACCACGCAGAACTTTTTATAAAAAATAACTTTTTTCTTTCACTGTACGTAATCACGTAGTTTATAACATGTACGGCTTAACAACCTATTCAAACTTTTTCCCTTGGCTTTTCCGTAGTAATCTAAAGCATATAAACATAAACAATATTTTTCGGCCCTGAATTTCGCGGATTTAATATATTATGGCTTTGTTGTTACCCAATTACCCAAATGGAAAATGTTGCCGTATACGCATGTTATCCTAATTAAGTAGCTTGTGAACATAACTAATTAACTTGACATTATAATTAAAGGCCGACGATTACCTTTATTTGCGTCAGAATATGAATTGAAAACAGTTACAAAATTCATATGTGATGTATTTTTTATTGAAAAATAATTACAATAATATCTAGATAAATTATTATATTTATTAAGAAAACAATTTTCCTTCTTGAGTTAGGGTTTTAGCTGAATAAAAACGAAAGATTTTTAATTCGGCGATTATAAATTTTGTTGTTTTTAAACGGTTTTACTTAGCTTGACCTGTTTATACAGGGTGGTTGCCGAGGTATCCGAGAAACTTCGGGTATAAATTCAACAATGAAAATTAGAAAAAAACTACATATAAACATATGTCGTAAAGGTCTTAGTTTTTGAACTACAGGGTGTTACATTTTTTAAAAAAGAAGTGTTTTTTTATATTAACTTGTATACCAATTTAAACATTTTTAAAAATTTGGGGGACGCCTTCTATGCACCAAGAGACATTTTTAACGTAAAAAAAAATACAAGTGTTGTTCATGGGGGTTTAAGATAAATATTTTTAAGAAATAAATGGTACGCCACTGCATTTTTTTAAATTCCCATTTAGTTTTTTTGTTTTTATCTTTGAACAATCCACGAATACTGAAAGCCTAAATACTAACGTACCGTGGGTGTCTTAAGCAAGGTAAGAGGAAGTTTACCACGGGACTTAAAAACTTGAAGATTTGGGGGAGAAGGAAAGACCTCTGCTGTCAGTAGGTTCCTCAGTCGAAAAAACTTTAGGGATAAAAGAACGAAGGAAATGGGAAGTTCGGGGCCAGTCCAAATGGACCATATAGGGATGCATACGTGCGGCACCACGAGTTTCTCTGGCTGCAAGAGGAAGGACTATACTGAATAATTTGTCGGAGCAGAAGCCGTAAAAGTATCTATAAAAGAGCGATAGATCTCCCACAGCTCGACGATGGGCAAGAGAAGGAAGTCTTTGAGTAAGTAAAGAATCAATAATAAGACGAACAGCTCTTCTTTGAATGGCATCAAGAATGCGAAGGGGGGTTGGGGATGTCATTTTCCAGACATGAAAACAATATTCCAGAGAAGGTCGAATTTGGGACACATACAAAGTGTATAAATTGGAAAGAGAAAAATACTTTGGGGCTCGAAAAAGAAATCCAAGCTTTTTGAAGCCGCGGTGGCTATAGATACAATGTGTTTATGCCAGTTAAGGTTATTCTCAAAAGTGACGCCCACAAGGTTAATGTACTCCCGCTCTGCAAAACCTGGCCACTCATAAGCAAAGGGCGAGTGTTTGATGATTTTTTCGCGACAAGGAACATGATTGTGTTTTGGATGAATTAAATTGAACGAGATTTTTGGCGCCCCAATCCAAGTTTGACACATATTTGATTTCTTGACTTTTTTTATTTGATGCACGGTTTTCGCGTAAATAAATAAGAACCATTTCTCGGCTTGGTCAAATCACTATCTAATTAGAGAATAAATAGCAAAGGTAATTTTTTTATTGTAGAATTTGATATTTTCAATACGAAATGACCATGCTAAAAAATGGTTTTTATTTATTTACGCGAGAACCGTGCATCTAATAAAAAAGTTAAGAGACCAAATGTTTTTTCAAACACAAAGGGAATTTTAAAAATATTTTTATTTCAGAAAAATACAGTAACGTGCCATTTTTATATTAAAAAATATTTAACTTAAACCTCTTATGAAAGACACTGGTGGATTTTTTTTTCTTGTATGCCAAAAAATGTCTTTTGGTGCATAGAAGGCCTCCCATTATTTTTTAAATATCCAAATTGGTATAAAAGTTATAATAAAAAAACAATATTTTTTTTAATTTTTAACACTCTGTAGCTCAAAAAACAAGCAGTTTAGGACATATGTTCATGTAATGTTTTTTTTCTAATTTTCATTGTTGAATTAATATCTGAAGTTTCTCGGATACCTCGGCGACCACCCTGTATATTTATTTGTTAGAAATTATTTTGGTTAAATTTAGTAAATGAAATTTGACCCTCTTCCTGACGACAGATCGATCTAAAATGTTATACACCCTCTTAATCTTGGTAACAATAGAATATAATATACTCTTTATGATTTTAAATCCAAGATGGCCGCCGATAAAAAATGGCGGAATACATATTACTTCACAACAATCCTTATAAGGGTATCAAATGAAAGGGCTTTATTGGTAGAATAGAGCTTACTAAAAAAAAGAATAAAATCCAAAATGGCCGCCACCACAAAATGGCGGAATACATATTTTTCCGCAACGACCTCAATAATATGGGTATCAAATAAAAGAACTTGATTTGTAGAATAGAGCTCACTATAAAAAAATAAAAATTCAAGATGGCCACCGCCACAAAATGACGGATTACATATTTTTTCCACAACTACCTTAATATGCTTATTAAATAAATGAAAGGATTTGAATAATGAAATAGAGGTCACTATGAAAAAAATAAAATCCAATATGGCCGCCACCACAAAATGGAGGATTACATATTTTTTCTACATATTACTCAATATGGGCATCAAATGAAATGGCTTAGTTGGTAGAATAAAGCTCACTATAAAAAAAAATTAAATTAATCAATATCTTTTTTCCACAACTACCTGATGTGGGTATTTAATGAATAAACTTGATTGGCAGAATAGAGCTCATTCTGAAATAAATGAGGTTATTAGAATGAAAAGTATCAACTACCAACAAAACTAAATACTTGAAAATGAATCTACTCATTTATTTCTGGGTTATTGATCAGACAAATAATAAAATCGTTGGTTAGTTCTGGTTAGTTATAGCGAGACATTAAATGAACTCAATAGAATGAGAAGCATTAACTTACAACAAAATTAAAAATTTGAAAATAAATTGCATAAAAAGTATTTCTTTTTTTAAACGGTTTCATTCTACTTAAAGCTAAAAAATAATTCGGTAAGTCCTGGCTACCAGATCGCACCAATATTTTCATTAATCTGGGGTATTGATTAGACAAATAATAAAATCGTTGGGCACATGAAATTTCTATCATAATATTTACTGTGGATACGCTACGCCCAATGTCTTCACCCGAAATGAAATGAAAAAAAAAACAACCCTAGGTGGAAATCGGCCATTAAAGGTCCGCCTAAAAAGGTTTACGAGTTTTTACATTTTCCTGATTTTCCCATTCATAGAAACTGGCATATTAAAAGTGGTATTTTTTAAACTGACATGCATATATTACAACACATACAAAAGCCAACAAGCACTTCAATCGCCGTTGCAGATTGTGGAAAAAATATACGATCCTTTTAATAAAGCCAGCAAGTTGTAAATAATAAAATTTTATTATAGAGAGCATCCATGCCAGCGTTTTTCCGTCTATTCAGCGAACTTGGCAACTTGGCAGATTTTCGCAACTTCAACTCCCTGGCGAAATTATGTAGAATCTCTTTGTGAAGGGCGATTTTTGTTTGCTATCTTTTTTATTATTAATGTGTAACTGTGTAAAAGCACAAATTTAAATTTGAATGTTTGTTATGTTTAAGCTTTTTTATTAACTCGTTGTTAAATACTGTAAAAACGCATATTAAAGAGGTTTGAATAAATCAAAACATATTATTTTTAAACTTATTTTTTTGTACATTTGGAAAGTATAATCTTTTCTTGCGACGATATGATCAAAATATACAATTATTTTATTATTACTAAATGTTGTAAGAAATTCAATTTTAACACGCTTTTATTAGCTTGGGTTGTAACTATCTATCTATCTATCTATCTAGCTATGTAACGGAATCTTTGAGCCTAATTTTTACCAACTTCCAGCGATTCAATTTCTTTGAAACTTTGCACACGTATCAAGGACCGATGACAATGCAATAATTTAAAAACAGTATCCCATTATCCTGATTAGGACCGTCAGGATAAATAAATTCCTTTACAGATCCTCTGTGTCTCTTGACAAATGGCGAAGGAATTTTTTAGTGAATAAACTGGAGCATTTATTTTTAAAAAACTAATTGATATATCGAACTAAAAATGAAAAATAAATAATAGTTTAAAAAACTAAAAACACGCTTTTATATGCAACCGAACTAAAAATTAGAAAATAATTTTTCATTACAAAGAGTTTGTCACTTCCAGAATAAAAGCGTGGGGTGCTTAATATATTAAATGTTATAATTATTCTATTTGCAAATATCTATGAGGGAAAAGTTATGAAAAAATAGTAAAATGCACCCCACGCTTTTACTCTGAAGTGACAAACTCGTTGTAATGAAAAATTATTTTCTAATTTTTAGTTCGGTTGCATATAAAAGCGTGTTTTTTAGTTTTTTTAAACTATTATTTATTATATCAAAATTTGCAATTCAAGCATTAAAGCAAAAGAACAATGTTTTTAAATTTTTTACATTAACCATTAAAACCTAAATACTGGGCAAAATATAAGGATTTTTTATAATTCGCTTCCTCGTGTCAATTATATAAGTGTTATTCTATAACATGTAAAAAATTGACAAAAACAATATTTGTCTAACCTAAGTGCTATAACTTCAAATTTTTACACAAAATTCAATTCAACCAGGTGGTGCGTCCCTAGATTATCCATGAAAAATTTTATGTACATTTTGATACCTTTAAATATTGGTTACCTTATTGATTTTACAACAAAATTGTATTAAAAATATTTTGAAGACATTGATAAGATAAGCTCATACACTAAATTTTGATATATTTCCAATAGGCCAAGTAAATGCTATTTAAGAAAAATCATTTGTAAAAACGATACATACCCGATACATACCATGATAAATTCACAATAAATAAATAAAATAACTTGTTAAATTTTTAATTGACGTTTCACATTCTTAAGTTATTCATTGTTATTAATTTATAACTAGTGAAATCATGCCATGCAGGACAGGCGAAGAAATAACTTATCAGGACGTCATCCTCAGCATATAGGTCAGCAAACAGATATAACTTAAAAAAATTAAAAAGTGGTAAATTATTTCCATTTAAAATTTAATTATAAACAATAAAAAAAATAAAATAAAAATAAAAAAAGGTATAAAAATTGTTAACGAACAAATTATAAAAAGCAAAATAGTTGGTTACTTATCCCGCATTCGAACTCGGAATATGTGTCAACACTCGTAACCCTGTACCTATGGGCCAACTTAAATAAGTGTATTTAAATCTTAATAATATCATTTAATAAATAAGCCGTGTTATTGATCTTGTGACTTTTTTTCCTGAGAATTTTAAAGTTTGTTTTACCGTCAATACATGCATACTTTTACCCTAGAGTTTCTAGAATGTGGAACCTGCTGCCCGCGGAGGTCTTTCCTTCCCTCCCAAACCTTCAAGTATTTAAGTACCGTGTCAACAAACTCCCTCCTACCCTCGCTTCAAGACACCCACGGTACGTTAGTATTTAGGCTTTAGCCTTCGTGGTTCGTCCAAAGATAAAAAAACTTAATTTGGTAATACTTTAGTTTTATGAAACGATCATTTATTTTCTCTTGCCGCTAAACTACTGCTAGTTTTTCTTTTCAAAAAAGATGTGCATTTTTTAGCCTATAAAGAGCTTTCACAAAATCTTCGTAACTGTCAATGTTATTCAATAATAAAACACATAATGTTTGGTAGTTAGGTTAGTTCATTATCATTCGGCGGTTTTCAATAGTTTTTTTAAATAAGCTGCCGGACGGCGGCATTTTAGTGGTAAAATATAAAAACCGCCGGTAATAACTAATTCATAAGCATTTTCGGCAGGTTTCATATATAGGGTGTCCCGTAATTAATTGGACATAGGTTAATATAGAATACCTGACATGAAAATAAAGCATTTGAGCTCAATATCGCTTAGCAAAATGTTATTAGTTTTCGTTCTACAGGATGTTAAAACAATTTTTTTACCAAACATTTAGTAATTGATTAAAATGGCCATAATTTTTTTTTAGTATGTATGCACATTTGCGAGTGAAAATAATAAAACAGCATTTCATTTTGGTCAAAAATGTATACTTTTTGATCCCCGCAAAAGTAGACCGCTTTTCAAAATAAACGACTTTTATTATTAAATAACCGTCGGGAATTGTGGCAAAAGATTGTGAAAGGAGTCAATATCATCCGGGCCCAAGAAGAATCATTATTTGGAGTCAGGCAAAATTTAAATAAAAGAATTAGACAATGTGTCCTAGTGATTGGTAAACATTTATTATAATCAATAGCCTTTTACTTTATCGTTGTTAATTAAATTTTAGAGTGTTTGTGTGCAACCTAATAAAAAAGTCATGTATTTCGAAAACGGTCTACTTTTTGAGATCAAAGAAGTATACCTTTTTTACCTAAAATTGAATGTTGTTTTTATTATTTCCACTCGCAAAGGTGCATACAGGGAGGTCAAAAAGTTATAACCATTTTAATCATTTAACGTTATTGTATGTGGCGCCATCTAGCGGTAATGGCAAAATAGATATCATATTCGCGTTTGTCATCCCAAATAGTAAAGGTATACCAAATTTTACTTTAATCTGTTCAGTGGATTCCGAGATATTTCACTAAAAGTTTGGTAAAAATTAGTTTTGACACTCTGTAGAACGAAAACCAATAACATTTTGCTAAGCGATATTGAGCTCAAACGCTTTATTTTTTATGTCAGGTATCCTACATTAACCTATGTCCAATTAATTACGGAACACCCTGTATATGCAAATAGATATTTTTTTTTTTATAATGGACAAACTAAAAACTAACCATAATTTATGATTTTTCAATAGCTTTCAGTTTTTTTTTAATATTTTAAAATATACTATTATTGGACCAATGAAGTTTTGTTTAATTCAAAATAACAATAGTGATGTATTAATTAAAACGAACAACCAACAAAACTACAAAAGTCCTAAGGGGATAAAACTGAAAATTAACGACCTTAAATTGGCAGTTCAGTAGGGCAAAATGGGGTTAAGTGGGCCCTTAATTTTGATTTTGTAGTAGATAAGACCGAAGGCAAGGGTGAAGGGTTAACAATGTTAATGTTTGGTAAAGAATACGTACAACGACGATACTTTTTGTGTGTGTGTAGTTAATAATTCATTTTAAAGAATCTATGCGGGAAAATCACAAAAAGTCTAATATTACGATTATACAGGGTGTTTCAGAATGCTGTTAAGAAAATGTAAGAGAAGATTTTATAGTCCGGGAGGTAGCAACGTCGGGAAAACAAGAATTTTAGGTTAGCTGATTTTTTTGATATGTTGTTCTCCCTTCTCTTCGGGTAGATTCTCGGCTGTCTGGCTGTCGGTAGCGATTGCGTTGATACCCAGCTGTGACCTTGCCATTTAGAGCTGTCACTTATATGTTAAAAAATTCAGAACTTGGTCATATATTATCGTTCTAAGTTTCATCAAAATATACCGAACAGTTCAGAAATTAGAAAGGGGGACAACTAAATAATTAGCAATAATAAAAATGTCTGGCAATAATAAAATCTGTTTGGTAAATCTATCTAATGCCGCCGCCAGACATTGGGCCAACCACGACAAACTCTGGCAAATAACCATTAGTGTGGACGGGTAGTTCGTCTACGTTCGTCTTGATTGGCCAAACTTTGTTCAAGTCCGCTTGCTTCCAAATAGTTTGCCAAATGTTGACAAATAGTTCGGCCACAACTTCGCCCAATGTGTGGCGGCAGCATAAAGACAAGAAATTGAAATTGGGTTTTTTAAAATGTTTTCAAAAACCTTGATTATTACCTGTACAGGTAGGTTTGCGAACTGATAAACGCAACCACTACCGCGAGCAAGGCAGCCCAGGGTCTATCCAAAAAGAAAGGAAAACAACATATCAAAAAATCAGATGACCTATAATTCTATTTCTGAAAAGGTTGCTACTTCCTATACTATATATATATATATATATATATATATATATATATATATATATATATATATATATATATGACATTTTAGAATTTAAAAAGACTTTATATAAATGGGGGCCTGCAAACATTTGGTTCTTTTTAATACGGGGTATATAAACTTCTTCGTTTTTTATGCTTTATTTATCGAAAGCCGTTGAAATATTAAGATGAGATTTGGTACACGCAAGAGTAATATTAAAGATCACGTTTACACTTATTAGCAGAGAAAAGTTATTTCCAGTATTTGATTCAAACTTAAAACCCAATGCAATAATCAGTAGCGTAGATAATTTTATTTCTTGAGAAGAAGATGGGGAGGAGGGATAATGGAATGCACAAAGTATATCGTTTTGTATGGCGAAATCCAAAATTGACTAAAAATATTTTAAAGAGGAAAAAAAGGTCCTCATAATTTACTGACAAAAAAAAACAGAAAATGTCTCGGTACAAAGATTACTTTACTACCTTCATTTGTTAGGACCCTTAAAACATTTTTTACCGTTTCTTGGGGGAAATTAATACTCCTAGTGACAGTAATTTAACCTATATAATGACAAACACAGATATAGCCGCTTATATTTTCATTAAAAATCCTGTATCTTCCCTACAACTATAAGGAGGCTCAATAAATCTCATAAACAAACATAAGAGTAAGAGCCGGGTGAGTGGCAGACCTTCCTCATTTTGTAAAACCTGAAATTTTGATCAGCGCATGCTCCCAACATAGGTAGAAACGATAGAGACTATAAAGTTTGACTTATAGTGGCTTTGGCAGGTACCAGGCACCAAAGGTTAATTAATTGAAACATAACTGTTGTCATTTTATAAAACTGAATTTTAGATATGTTACTACCCTGCTGGAAGATATTTTTCTCAGTTGGCAGACAAACTTTTGGGTGGCCCAATATTCCAATGAAGTTTAATATTTCTATTATTCAACACAATATGACAAAGAGTCTTTTATAAAGGTGTGGGTTTTTCAAATAGGCATGTCCTAAAAAATTGGTGTATTTCAAAAACAATTTGTCAAAAACTAACCTAACAGCAGTAACTTTTTGTGGGACACTTTGTATACATCGAAACATTTTTAGGATATGCCTGTGTGGAAACCCCTATACGAATCTTAAATAAGACTTTGTATATTATATTTTGTTAAATAACAGAAATATTGGACTTTTTTCGGACTATTAGACCATCCCAAAATGTTTGTCTGCCAAGGGGTTAGAACTGTCAAAACTGTCTCGCGACTCGGAAGAAATATCTTGTAATAGGTACCCAGTAACACAATATAAAATTTAGCTTTTACAAAATGACATAAGTTAAGTTTAAATTTATTAACCTTTGGTACCTGGTACCTGCCAAAGCCAAACCAAGCCTAGCTTGGGAGCATGCACTGACTATCTTTTAGCTTTTTAGAAAATGACGAAGGCCTGCCGCTCACGGGCTCTTGGACTATTAAGACTAATAAATGGAAAATTTCATTCAGTATACAATTTTCTTTTTTACTGTATGTCTTATATTCGTATTTTCAACAAATAATTAAACATGAAAACAAGGCTGGAATACCAAAATCCTTCTAAATAAGGCGAAAACTAGGTTATGCCTGACAAGTTTACAGATATAAAAACATTTTTCAACTTCCCTTCTAGTGAAACTGGAAAACGCATTTTGTCCTGGATATGACGTGACACATGTAGATTTTCGAAGTGTATTTTAAACTCGGCTTCTAGGTGAAGTCGGCAATATAACGTATAAAGTAGCATTCCAAAGCCATTTTATGAGAAAATGCTGAAAATAAATGGAAAATAATGCCATTGGAGGCTTACAGTAAGCATTGTCTTTACAATGGATAATTATTAAATCTTATTTTGTAAGATTTAAGCTTAAAAAGTGATTTTCACGGACTGATATTACGTTAAGTTCGGAGTGTCTCTATGCTTGTTGACGAGTAATAAAAATGGTATATATTAAATCTATAGTCCAGCATAAGCTTAATTAACTATTACATTTTAACACATTATTAGGTCTGTAAAACTGGCAATGACATATGTGTATAAAAAGTGTAATACATTGAATAAAGGTAAGTCGATTTGTTGCTGCAAAGAATATATATATAACGATTTTTTTAATTTTGACACAGTTAATACTGTCTATGCCAGCTTTACACCCGATTTTTCCAGGGTAAAATTTAATCTAAAAAATTGCTGCTGCTCATAAAAATGTTTGTCAAAGTGTAAAGAGTTAGCAACAAAATAGAAATCGAAAGTCGGGGAAGATTGGAGATCGGTTAACTTACAAATCAGTCACGCCAGCCTTACACCCGATTTTCCCAGGTAAAATTAAATCTAAAAACCGTAGCTGACTCTTTACACTGTAACAAAACTTTCGTGAGCAGCAAGAACTCTTTATATGAATTTTACCTAGAAAAATCGGGTGTAAAGCTGGCATAGCATAGAGAATTAAAAAAATGTAATTTCTAATATTTTTTCTGATTTTATTAGTTTATTGTTGCTTAATTAAAATGTGTCTAGCTTTTTGTATAACAATTAGAGAAGAAAATCGCGACAAAATCGACGTGCAAAAAAAAGAGAGTTAGCGATAATACTATCAATCCATTTGAATTAGCAAAAGTTAAATTCAGGCCGTGTTTTAGATTGTATGGATTTAATAAAAAAATTATTTAGTGAGCTCACCCTTCATCTAACTATGAAAGTTTAAACAAAATACAAAATACCAAACATACCATAAGTTCGAATACTATTTTACAAAACACTCAAATTAAAATTTGTTTACTATTGCCATCACAGCTGCGTCTATGGCGTCAATGACCCCGCAGACAACCGCTTATAGAAGAAAGGAAACGCTCTACAAGTTATGTAGATCACTTTATATATATATTTATATACAATAAAACAGCAAATTACAAGAAAGATCGAAATCGTCTTTCTATTTCCAGGCGTTCGTGGCTGTCGATTCGTAAGTGCGGAACAATCCGAAAAACTTACAGAGTCTGAACTAGGAAAGAAAATAGAAAAATAGAGAAGACATTATTTTTGGTGATTTAAAAGAATTGAAAAGATAGTAAAATTCATCAGTTATTCGTTTAATAATACCATTGATCATAGTGATATCTATTAAATGAATACAAAATTTGCAGATTTTCCATTAGTATCCACAATATGATACTTCAAAACGTTTATTATCTCAGGTTGCGAAATATTTCTAAAAGCAAAGATCATCCTCAGGTCTAGATTTTGGGAATTGCTTTTCAACGAGAAATATCCATATTTAAAGAAATGTGCTGAACATCTGCATTCGTGTTTTGGTTCAACATATTTATGTGAGTCAGTATTTGCCAACTTAAAACAAACAAAAAATAAACTCCGTTCTCGCATGACAGACTCTCATATTGGATTCTTATACCGAATCAGCTAAACAACATAACTCATAGGCAATGTGAGGAAAAAGAGACAGTCTAACTAAATACCGGCATGTAAACATAGGTGACTAAAAGTGCTTGTTTTGTTATTGAATTACTGGCCGATATACCAAAACCTATTTCTCATGCAGTATGTGTCTCTTGTTTTTGTAATGAACATATTGCAGTTTCATCACCAGGAAAAGGTTCCTCGTAAGAATAATTTTTAGTTGTATGTTTTCCCTATAATAAAATAAAAATACCACATTTTGTAACGAACTATGCTGTTTCATTTAAGACTTCAAGAATTACATACCGGGTGATGCATCGCCGGGCGGGACATAGGAAATCCCATGTAATTTTTAATGGGGTCAATTATTGGCTTCCCTAATTATTTTAGAGAAAAATTCTATTGAAGTTTATTGAAGAGCATGCAAATCTACGTCCATGGTAAAAACTTTAGATTTTTCGGTTAACCCGTTTGCTAGTTAGATGCTAATATATTTTTAAAAGATTGTTACATTATTATCGCCTCATATTTATGAACAACAATAAAAATACCAGTTAGCGTGACATAACGTTGTCATTTTGAAATTTAGTGCTTTATTATTATCAAAAAATCGTAGAGCGAAAAGATTAACCATGAGTTATACTACTGAAGAAAAAGTATTGATGATTAAATGGTACTATCAAGGAAATAGTTACCAAAAGGTGTCAGACATGTTCGCTGCTCAGTATCCGAATAGACCGATACCCGGAAAATCAACAGTCGATAGGACTATCAAAAAAATTTGAGACCAAAGGCACAGTGATAAATAACTGCAGATGTGAAGCTAGGGAGTATCAAAGAGAAGAAAATGTAAGAGATGATAGAGACTTGGAAATTTTATTGCACGTGGAAGAAAATGAAGGGAAGGTGAGTACAAGGAAACTTCAGGATATCATAGGAAAAGATCAATCAACAGTGCTCCGGATTTTGAAAAGGCATAAATACATTTCATACAAATATGAAAGACATCAAGAGCTAAGGGATGGGGATGAAATACGACGGCAGGAATTTTGTTTTGACATGATGGAAAGGGCAAACATGGACAGGGAATTTTTAAGAAATATTTGTTTTACTGATGAGTGCACATTTACGTTAAACAATGAACCCAATCATCAAAATTACCGATACTGGAGCAAAGAAAACCAACACAGATTTGTCGAAACGAGGACGCAATATCCACAGAAAGTAAATGTTTGGGCGGGGATTTTCGGACAACATATTATTGGACCATTTTTTCTTAATCAAAATTTGAATGCAGAATTTTATTTGGAACTACTCGAAGAACTAATTTTACCCGCTTTAAATGATGTATCCAGGGAAAATCAGGAAATTTGGTACCAAATGGATGGCTGCCCGGCACATAATACCCTGGCTGTTCGGGAATATTTACACAATGCTTTTAATGGAAATGTTATTGGCCTACATCACACCATAAATTGGCCAGCCAGGTCTCCTGATATTTCGCCAAATGACTTCTTCCTCTGGGGCCATTTAAAAAGCATGATATACAAGGATAAAAATTACTCTAATCTAGATGAGTTAAAAAATGCTATTTCTGCAGAATGCAATAAAATTTCAATTTACCAGTTAGCCAATGTAAGAAGACAATTTTATGAACGTCTAGGTTATTGTCTAGCAGTCAATGGAGAAATATTTGAAAATTTTCTTAAATCTTAAGTTTATTTCCAACATATTAATTATTGTAATAATATTAATAATTTATTGAAGCATGTAAATATTATAAATGTCATAAGTTCTTGAAATTTGTTACTCTAGTTTAGTTTAACTTAACTTAATTCGTTTGTATAAATACAACTTTAATCTTTTCACCGTACGATTTTCTAATAATAATAATAAAACACTAAATTTCAAAATGACAACGTAATGTCACGCTAACTGGTATTTTTATTGTTGTTCATAAATATGAGGCGATAATAATGTAACAATTTTTAAAAATATATTAGCATCTAACTGGCAAACGGGTTAACCGAAAAATCTAAAATTTTTACCATGTACGTAGATTTGCATGTTCAATGAACTTCAATAGAATTTTTCTCTAAAATAATTAGGGGAGCCAATAATTGACCACATTAAAAATTACATGGGATTCCCTATGTCCCGCCCGGCGATGCATTGCCCGGTATGTAATTGGTAGATTGCACTGGGTGTTGTCAGTGAAAAGTCGTTCTTAGGTCTAAAAGAAATTGGCCAACTCTGAACTAGAGTAATGATTTTGATTTAAATTTATATTCATAGAACGTTTAGTTAGGTACTTCATATAAAACTAAAAATAATACATGTTCGTATTCCATTTATTCTGTTTGTAACGTGGGTGTTCTTGAACCGTCTTCGTTGTACTTGTCTTTATAGCTTATTAAAATTATTTTTTATTTAATTGCAATCAAATTAAAGTAAGTATTTACTATTTTACATTCATTAGCTCATAATTAAATGGTATCCTCCAATTAATTACATGTCCATTTATATTCTCAACATGTTTAATTATAATAGTTATAATTTTTGCAATGAAAGTTTTCACTTAGACATGCAACTTTGCAAACTTAGAATTTTTTTACTAATATATTTTATTTATGGGACATTTCACGTCAAGCGGATTACCCTTACGGCCAGAATTTGACCGATTAAGACGTCTAAATTAAAATGTTCGTCTAGTAACAGACATGCATCTTAAAAGCTAATGTGGTTGCATGAAAAATCCAAAATGGCAAATCCAAGATGGCGGACAGAATTTAAAAAAAATTACTCGATTCATAACAAAATTGGTAAAAAGGGGTTTCTGGGGTCGCTGATTACCAATCTGAAGTCAGATTTGCAAAATTCAAAATGGCCGATCCAAGATGGTAGGCCAAATTTGAGTCTTTAAAAGTGCGTAAAAAATGCTACCACAAATTCCTGAAGTTCAAATATGACGATCTTACCCAACTTACGTTAGTCCAAAAGTGGATAATTTCGAAGATACAGGGTGTCAAAAATTTATAATGGTTATAATAATTTTAGGAAGCAAAGTTTAAATAAACCCATGTCTTAACTGGCTTTACTTTTGACTTACAGGTGTGGTAAAGTTTTTAAAAATATACGCTTTTTTACTCCCTTTTAAACCTCTGTATCTAAAAAGTTAGGTTATTTAGGTCATAGGTTTATTAAAAATTTTCTTTTAAAATCACTTATGAACACTCTAAAAGATAACAGATTCTATTTTTCTTGAAACAGTTCTGCAATTTTGGTAATTATTTCAGTTATCTTAAGGATATCAACCTTAAAAAAATTGTCCCTATATAATTAACCAAACCTAGAACTGCTTAAGTGTTGCCAAAAGAATGTTTATAAAAAACAATGGGCTCTTAGACCAAATTTTACAATAGCAAAAACTATTTTAATCAATAGTTAAATACGTCACTCACCCGGAAAAATTAAAATTTTAACATTTTAATTTTAAAAACTTGATTAAAATTTATTCCACAATTTGCAAGTTCAATCAACTTTACAATGTTGCCAGTTCTTATTTGAAAAGCGTCACGTTAAATATATATGCCAACAAAGGAACAAGAATTAGAAAAGGGATGTCGTAGCTTGTATCTTTTGTGACGTAGGCATACTCCAACTACGTTATCGGACTATGCGGCGTTTTAAATAATTTTGCGGGCATTTCCACAAAACCGCAGATTTGTGCATTTTTACTAAAAATCTTGCAATTTCCAGGAAAATTTGAAGAAAAGGAATAAAATCCAATCTATTTACACCGAAAATTTGCTATTATAGGTGTACATGGCTAAGGGCCTATTATGTGTACCGAGATATGTACAAAATAATTAAATATTAATTGGCTTTTTTCGGTAAATTAGAACACAACACTGTAAAAATTAAATTACAGCAATAAATTTCAAGCTGTATAAATTTTAAATAAGTAGCATGCAAGCAAAATTGAAGCAAGAAAAATGTCGGCCAAGAAAACTTTCAAACTGTAAAAACATCCTTGTGTGTAGTCATGTTTACCCTACTGTAAACAGCTTTTGCCGAAACAAAAATCAAGCTTTTTGTATTCACAACACTTTTAATGCTTAAAAATACTTATCATTTCAACAATGTATTGAATTCTTAACTAATTAGGTATTAAGCTAATTAACAATTAAATACCTAATTAAAGTTTTATTTCAGTAATGATGGAAAACTTTTTTTGGAATGTTTTTTTCATTAGCATAACCAGATTGCTTTAAAGGACGCCAGGTCTGTTTTACAGTTGGAAAAACAAATAAATATTCAGGTATACAGGGTGTCCCAACTCTATTTATACACGAAATAACTTCGCCAATGTACAAGATAAAAAAAATACCTAAAAAATGTTTGTTTGAACACAAATATTTTACTGAGAGTATAGGTCTTAAAAGCATTTGTGAAGTTTTTTTAATAAATACCTACGTATATTTTGAGAAATTTTGACTTTTTATAGAATTCCACGTTAAAAATGTATAATACATTATAGGTCAATAATTAGTGGTTTTTGAGATATCAACAGTATTAAAAGTATTTATTAAAAAAAAGTAAAGTAAAAATAGTTATTCATTATATACAAGGGAAAAAGGGTAATTTTTTAGAAACCTGCGGCAACTCCGATTTTGATGAAATTTGGTATACGGGGGTTTTTGGGGCGCTGATCACGAATCTGAAAGAATTTCTTGGCGGAAACGTTTTGTTCTTGAGATATTTATTATCAGACTTGAAGTTTAAACTAATCCTATTTTTACAATATTCCTCCTTCTTTTGCTCACAATTCTTGATTTAAAGCTAAAGTGGCACAGAATATTTGATTTTTACCTTTTAAAACCCTGTTTTTTACGTATTTTACATTATTTTTGCATTAAATTGCATAGCTATACTTTGAATCGTTTCAATCCCAGTGTGCCATGAAGCCCTTTGTGTATGTATCGTTGCCGCATTATCAAAGAAAAGCCACGCAATTTAATTCAAAAATAATGTAAAAACCGTAGAAAACGGGTTTTAAAAGGTGAAAATCCAATATTTTGTGACACTTTAGCTTTAAATCAAGAATTGTCTGCAAAAATAAGGGGGAATATAGTGAAAATAAGCTTTGTTCAAATTTGAATTTTGATGATAAATATCTCGAGAACGAAACGTTTCCGAAAGAAAATCTTTCAGATTCGTGATCAGCGCTCCAAAAACCCTCGTATACCAACCGTATGTAGATTTTACCTCGAGGTTGTATTGTCTCCCGACGCGAAGCGAAGGGAGCCAATAAACCGAGAGCTAAAACCCAAACTTTTTGCCGTGTATAATAAACTATTTTTATCTGTGACGAGAAAAAAACAACGACTTAATGTAAATGTGAAAACATATTAAATTTAAATATATTAAAGTCAGAAAATTATGTAAAATTAAAAGTTTTAAACTGGTCGGCTGTTGTATTTAAAACAACAATTAGTCCTTGCATTACTATGAAAACCTATAAAGAAGTTATTAAATATGTATCTGTCAATGTTATTTTTTGACTTGCCTGATTTAAATTACTAAGTTAGAACTAAAATTATTTTCATTGTTTAGTAGTTATTTTAAATACTATAAAGTTAAAAAATGTCTTATTGTACTTTGGATATAATGGAAATGTAAGTGTTGTATAATAATGTATTCTAAAATAAAATAATAACCTTAAATTACGTGTATGTTTGTCCGGAAAAAGAAGTAGTTTTATCAAAGACAATTGTAGTTTTACTATAGACACCCAGAACAATGCTAAATTTTTGGTCATCAGATTGGACGCTCGCTTCGTGGAATTTATGAAGCGGGTATCCATCGAGTACACACGTAAGCAGTATGTATAATTTGCCGCTTCATAAATTCAGCCAAGCCAGCGTCCAAACTGATGACCACAAATTTAGCATTGTTGTGAGAGTCTATAGTGAAACTATTATTGTCTTTGGTTTCATTAAAAGTCACACTTTAGTAACTGTCAACAGAGATAAAGTGTCATTTTTTCCTGTCATGGAAAAAAATATAATTTGATTCTTATTATTTTAAAATAATTCTGTCACTGTGAGATTGACAAATATTATAATACCATATAAATAATTACATTGTGTATTTCCCAAAGAGATATAAAAAATGGACTAGGATGTCATTGGCTTCTGTTTCTGTTCTGGCTGGAACTCTTTTTTTTTAATGGAAATTACAGTCAGCAATAACATAAAAAATTACTAATTTTTTGCTCTTTTTAACAATATACGATTTTTAAGGTTTATCCTATCGCAGTGGAGTACCAATTATTTCTTAAAAAATATTTACCCTTACCCGAGCCCTTACTCCTCATGGACGACATTGGTATAAAATCATTTTTTCTTTAAGCTTAAAACAATTCTTTTAATGTATAGGAAACGCGAAAAGATTCGTATACAAGTTATTATAAAAAACGATAATTTTCCAGTAGTTCAAAAACTAAGACGTGTAGGACATAATAATATGTTCATAAAAAGTGTATTTTCTATTTTTTATTGTATAATCACTCCCTAACGGTTTTCGCTAGAGTTACTGGACACCCTGTATAATGGCAACTACAGTTTTTTTTAAATACATACTACTGCTAGTTAATAAAATAGGATATATAAATAAATAGACTTGGGACAACCCGTATACACTAAAGCTTTTTAATCCCAGACTTTAAGCGAAACAGGTTAAATAGTTTACAAAACAACTTATACCTACTTTTATTGTCATCTTCCGACAAGGACGAATTCCGTACGCCATTCTTTCTTTTGTCGTAATTGAAAGTCGCAACGGTCCCCTTTGAAATCCATTATTTCTATAGTCGTAGTTGTAGTCACTGAACTTTCCATGTTGAGGACATTTTTCACTATGAATGCGTCTTAAACCGTTCTTTTCATTTAAATTTCCGAATAATTCCACATTTTCTTTTATCATGGGGATATGTAGAAGCTGAGCAGCTTTAGGGGCAACAACTTCTGGTGGAGTGGAAATTTTTATGTGACCATCCAGCAAATCCCTTTTGTTTTTATTTAGTTTTTCTGATTTTTTAAATCCTCTTGAACCTGTTTTGTTTACTCGTACCATGGGTGTTTTCAAAATGGTTTCAACAGGATTATTTCTTTGGTCAAAATTTTCAATATAGTCAGGGGTTCGCTCTGGTCTATAGAAATCCTGCAAGCTGGACATAGATGGGGTCTTGATTAGAGCATTGTTCGTTTGGGATGAAGTGTTATTGTTATTAAGGTTTTTGCTTAGGAATTTGGTGCTAATGAACCTTAGCGAAGCTCTTACAGATTTAGATCTTTTAAGAGTGACGGTTTTTCGTCTTTCGGTCACTATTTCTGCCATTCTGTGAGGTCTTTTTATTGGAGTGGTCTTTAATTTACCCATTACCCAAATATAACGGGATTATTTAACCTTTTTGCACCTTTTTGAGTAAACAGTAACACTGACGATTACAAGTCTACAAAATGTCTTCTATTTCACTAACATTTTACCTAATTTACCAAAAATTTCAAGGTTCGTTTACACTTCACGACTACATATTTATTCGCAAATGATATCGCGGGTGTTGACACAAAATTATATTACAGATAAGACATTTTGGTTGGCAAACAAAAACATTATTATATTAGCTTCTTGTTTACTTAGGAGTTTAGGTAATGAAGTGGTATCCTTGACAAATATCGATGACGGTTGTAAAAAAGAATTATTTAAAAAACAATGGTATCTGCAACATTTTTAAATATAGTCAATCAAAATCACACAGCAAAGATTAAACGTGAAAGTAATGTTTACTTTCCATAAACTGTTTTACTTTTCTTCGCGCTCACCTAAAAGGGATCACACATTTTGCTTACACTTTTACAACTTTTGGTCCTTCGAGTCGGATTTATTTATTTTAGATGCACAAAACTAAATAGTTCAATTCACAGTCACTTTTAAAACCGTAAAATAGATAACACAATAATATAAACAATGTTTTTAAGGTTAGAAATTTAAACGTAACGTCTGTAAGTTTCGCGTCAACGCGTTTTCAGTCCATGCGACTAGTCGGTTGTGTATTTACCGCACAGCTGTCTATAGTCGACCAGTGATAGTCCCATAGTGTAAGTTCTTGCTTTGGGTATGGGCTTTGCAGAGTCGGAGTGTCTAGATTTTTAAGTGGGGTCAAATAATATCAGGGGAAATATTTTCTATTGTTTAGGTTTAACCATTGTTGCATGTATTTTATCGAACATTGTGATTGTAGTAATTTTGATAACATGATTTTTTTTCTTAATTCTATAATTCAATGATGTTATGCCGTTTCAAAAGATTACAGTAAAAAATTAGAAAAGTAAGTTATAGAGGATTTTATTAAAATCAAAACGTTTTGAGTTACCCTCAATATTGGCACCCAGCAGGGGCCATTTTTAAAAATAGATTATTTTATTATGGAGTTGTCAGAAACTACGTCATCTTTAACTACAGCCTTAACAGATTTATATAGATTTATATCGCCGCTTTACGAAATAGCGACTGCATAGAGCTCCATATTTTGGCCCCCCACACATGGTTAGGCGTTTTTTTCTTACTTTTACAGAACCTTTACCGGCTTTTGGGTCAGATACAATATTTTTATGTGTTTATTTATGCTTGGGACACACAAGCTGAATTCGTCAATTCGTCGAAATAAATACTCAATTCGCGATATGATCAAAGCCCAGATGATCAGTTGCCGAAAAAATCTTCTTTTCGGAATCTGTTTAGACCGGATTCACATTACTTCGCGAACTGAGGCAACCGAAGTTGCTCAAATGGTAAATGCTTATATGTTTTGGCAGATGGTTATTTTTAGTTTAATATTTTGCCGATTGCGCTAATTTAGAAATGCACAATTGCCGATAGATTGGGTCATTATTTATACAAAAGGTGTAAATGTGTTTCGAGCAATATGAAATGTAACAGTGGGTGCCATGGAAGTTCGTGATGTTTATAAATAAATAATATTAAGCAGTTTTCCATTTAAGTAATAAGCCGAATTTCTAAGAAATAAATGTTGTTTTCCTGGATCAATAGCATTTTTTAGTTGTGCTCGAGGTCTGTTCTACTTTTAATTGCGCAACCGGCAAAATATTAAACTAAAAATGATTATCTGCCACAGAAACATATTCATATTTGCCATTTGAGCAACTCCGGATAGCCTCAGTTCGCGAATGTGTAAATCGGCTTAAAACAGATTCCAGGAAATAGAACATATTTTCGGCAAGTGATCATTTGGCTTTGATCATATCGCGAGGTGAATATTTATCTCTACTATCTTTAAGCTGTTGTTTGGCAGGAAATCAGCTACAGGAATTTTACTCTGTTTATCTTTAAAACATTCTTTCAAAATACTGTTAGACAACCAACAGTATCTTTAGGGAATAAAATCTGAAAGATATTATTATTTTACACTTTTAAAGTGGCGCCCAACAAGGGTCTATACAGAGTAAATCAAAATCGATTACCAAAGCTAGGGGGTGACTCTACTGACAAAATAAGGGTAGAGCTTGATATAATCTTTTTTTTCAAAATGTCATTCGCTTTTCGAGTTACAAGCCGTCAAACTTCAATTTTTATTTTGGTTTTTCCCCATATTGCATTTATTTTTTAACCAATCCAGTTGATATTTGGCACACAAATCGAGCTTTTGCAGATTCTAAAATGTTAAGACAAAAGAACTTTTTTTAATATACCGCCCGAGGGCACTTTACCTAAAACTTAAAATTTATTTACATCATGACTTTTATTTTGACAGATATCGCAAAGCGAGGGGTGCCATTTTATGGACAATCGAAATCTTAAAAATAAGGTATTTTTATTAAAGTCGATAAACCTCACCGTTTAGTCACCAATAGACATCAATTTTCATCATCAATCTTACATACATACAGGGTGTCCAGTAACTCAACCGACAAACTTTACAGGGCAATTCTACAACAGAAAATAAGAAAAAAACTTCATATTAACATATGTCCTAAACGTCTTGGTTTTTAAACTATGGTGTGTTAAATATTTAAAAAAAAAACTTTTTTTTAGTTTTTTTTCTTATTTTTTGTTGCTAGAATCGTTTGGTTAAGTTTGTCTGTTGAGTTACTGGACACCCTGTATGTATGTTGGTAATTTGATTGAAATTGATGAAAACTTTGATGTCTTGTGGTGCCTAAACGGTGAGGTTTATCGACTTTAATAAAGAGTACCTTATTTCTTAAGTTTTTAATTGTCTATAAAAAAAATGCTGCGGGCGCAGCTTGTGAATATCTGTCAAAAATAAAAAGTTAGTGATGTAAATGAGGCAAAGTGCCCTTTTATGCAGATGCCAAAAAAAGCACTTTGTCTTAAAATTTTAGAATCTGCAAAAGCTCGATTTGTGTGCCAACGATCAAACTGGACGGGCTAAAAAATAAATGGGGCTGATGGCGAAAAACCAAAATACAAATTGAACTTTGACGGTTTGTAACTCCAAAACGAACGACATTTTGAAAAAATGTATATGAAGCTCTACCCTTATTTATGTCAAGTAGAATCACCCTCTTAAGTTTCGTGATCGATTTTTGAATCACCCGGTATAATTTAAATGTTATTTTTAAAAACAACAATGTTATTGAAAAAAAGAGGCTATTCAATGGTTGTTGAGGTTTACTATTTATTTTTTCTATACTTTGTTTATTATAAATTGAGAAAGACAACTGAACAAAAAATGTATTTTATTTGTTTGAAAATACAGTAACTGGAGTTACTTACTAGGTATTCATTATCACTTATTTATAGTGGCCAAAGTATAGTAAAGATGTTAATTTTTTGTAAAGCTTTTGCGCATGTTCCTAGTCCCTAAAAATTTGGTCAAATTTTTTTCCGTTTGAAATCTCAAGATATTAAAACTCAATTGTTTGTCTGTATGTCCGGTTTTGTTATGCTAATTAAATAGGGTAACCCTATAGATAAATTGTGTGTCATATCCTGTGTGGTTGTGAAAAATCAACCTAAAAGTAAGTTAACAAAACAACTTCAAATATAAAAAGTTGTATGTTATAATTAGGGTTTAAATACTTATAAGAAAATTTAAGCAAATTGTCATCTTTTAATTTACGTAGTTTTATTTCAAAATTTTAAATGAAAAAGGAATTAACAGATTGTTTTTAGTTTTGGATAAAAATTACACCCGTTTTAAATTTCCATTGCTTGTAAGTTTCAGTTAAATAACCTTTTTATTCTTTAACATAAAATATAGAATAATTATGGTTCTTAAGTCCTAACCTGTCGAAATTAGTAAAAAGAGGTTTCCGCATCTCTCAATGTGGGCCGGCAGGTATAAGATTACCAAATAAATCACTTGTATAGGGCCAAGAAAGTTATTTAGGTGTTTCATAAGATGTCAATTACTTAACAACTATACATTTAGTTTTACAGTTTCTTTTACACGTATTGGAGATAATTTAGACAGAACTCTTAATTACGAATTTTAGGTTTATACAATGCATCAGTACTGCTTGTACAAATTGATTTAAAATTCAGATAATAATTTTTTGGGGAAAATAGCGTATTTTGTTAACATTGTTGTTACTCCAATTATATATGGTGATCCGAAAGCAGTATTTTTTAAATGGAACACCCTATATATTATGGCCTATTTGGAGTTCTAGAAAAGTTATAGTTGCGTTTCATGTACAGGGTGACTATTTGAAAACAAAATAGAGCTAATTTTGGGCTCTCCAGGTCATTTAGAGAAAAACGCTCGACTAGACTATTTTTGTTTTTAGGGAAAAACCCCCACCCTCAAAATTTTTAATGGAAAGAGGCGTCAAGTGATATATTTTAAAGGCCTCTTGCTCCTGATTACAACTGCCAAGATTGAAGTCTATGCTATGATTTCCATTAATATGACAGCTTGCCTAAATTTTGATTTTTTTAATGTATAATATTAAATTACCTGTAAAAAAAGCTAGTTTAAACTCAGAGAATATGATAAGGATTAAACATTCTACAAAATTACATATCAACTAATCTTTTTGGCGAGAGTGTAATTCACCCTCGCACACAAACCATATTATATCTCCTTAGTGTAAAGTAGCTTGTCCAGTGACCAAATGTCTGCTCTTTCCTGACTCCTCTCAAAGAGAATTTAAAAACGAGGTTTTGTTAAACACTATAAAACCACGAATAAATGATTTTGTTAGAGAGCGTCAATACCACTTATCTCGATGAATTGCCAATGTTATAACTTGCGCGAAACAAAAGTTACATTTCATGGGCGAAAAAACCGGTTTGTGCGCAAGCCAGTTAAGGGTAAACGCACCCGGCGCCAAACAAACTATCCGCATTATAGGAAAGAATTTGTTGACGGCGTTGACTGTCACATCTGTCAAAAGCTCGCGCGCAAATTTGACCGTGTGTATTAAAAACTGCCACATCTGGCTTGGCATGTAACTCGATGGCCGAGTTTGATTTTTCGTGGCGCACGTCGTGCAAACTTGTGCAGGACACGTCAGTTAACGTTTCAGTTCAGGGACGTCGTTTACGGGGTTATATTGTTGGTTTTGAGTTAACAATATGGCTCTTTGGCGCCAGGAAGATGTATTGCGTGATTTTATAGATATGTACCAAGGTTATCCATGCTTTTGGAAAGTTAAAAGTAATAAATACATTGACAAAAAAAAAATCTTTTCGCTGAATCACGCTGTGTTTAAGTTGATCACGCCACCAGCTGCCAATAAACTGACAGGTACATCTGAATCGTGTGTATCAAAAGCTTCATTTGACATTTGCTTTCATGCAAGTGCGTTTCAGGTTTGCATGACCGTGTATACCCCGGTTTACGGTCAGACCGCGGACGAAGGGTACGGGGTGCCGGTGTTTGTATTTTGCCACGGCTTTTAAATGCGCATGTTCGTCCAGCCACTGCGCGAGGTCGTAAAAATCCGAAAATGCTTCTTGCTACTGCGGATCTAAATGTAGGTTACCTATGGTCAATACCCAAAGCGGACCATCCCACAAATCCAAAAAGAGCTTTAACACGTATTTTCAATGGTATGAAACTTATTTATTAGGGTCCAGAGTGGGCTGAGTGTGGTGGTACTATCTTACTATGAATATTAAGCCACACTGCACCTAATAATAGGAATTCTTCTATTAAAAATTACTTGTTATAATAATTTTTTAAATTATGGCCTGCTGGTCTAGATTTCAACGCCTTAGTTAATTTTCGTAATAAAACACGATTTATAACTTCATTCATAACAATATGTATAATAAATAAACAAATTAATATTAGAAAATACCGCCCAAACGCGGAACGTATATTTACATTAAAATATTTATTAACAAAAAATAGTTACACAAACTTGCACTGTATAAAACACAAGAGAATTGTTTTTGCACATAGAATTAGACTTTTATTTTTAATTAGTTTCCGCGTACTGTAAAAATTAACTTAAAATAAACAAAAACCAAAATTTGCATAAATACCTTAACACGGCAATGCGGGGTGTAGCAATTGTATGTAATTTTTAGTAAAAAAATACCAGCTTTTGTTTTTGGTACAAAATTTTAAAGTTGCATTATGGTCCGAAATTATACAGGGTGTCAAAGAATCTATTAGGCAAGCCATAACTTCTAGTGTATTAGACATATTAACATGTGACGCTTAAGACACCCACGGTACGTTAGTATTCAGGCTTTTAACCTTCGTGGATTGTCCACAGATAAAAAAATATATGGAAGGATGTGTAATTTCAATTTTGAATTTTTAAATGGAACACCCTGTATATTTTAACATTTTTGGATTCTTGAGACAATTATAAATAGTAATTTGGCAAGTGTTTATGTCTACTTGATTTTTTAAGAGCCATTGCATCTAGGTTTCTTTGATCCCTTATTTATGACTTTATTTTTATTTCGGTGGCAAATAAATTAGTATCGTTAGGTTATTCAAAAAATCCTTTATTCGAAAAAGTGCTTGTCTAAAAAATGTTGCCATTTGAAAAATTATAGTTAGATACGGAAACGTCAATTTGCCAAATTGTTTTATTTCTATCTTTTATACCCACTAGTCACTAAAACTTAGGATTAGGTTTCTAACATTACCCCAAAGTCGGTCTTTATAAGGTCACAACATTCGGCCATATTGCTTTGACGTGTTATGACGTCACATCTCCCATTTTTCGGCCATGTTGTTCAGTGCCGGAGATATACAGTTTATTTATTGTATTAGTAGAACAACCGTTTATACAACAGTTTTTAATTATTATTAAGTTGTAAATTCTTTTACTTTAAATAAAAACATTTGGAATTACATCTTTCAACAAATATCACTACCAAAACAATGCAAGATGAAATGCGCAAAGTCTAGACGCCACTGGATTGATCATCAGCTTTGATTTTACCCAGTCTTGCGAACTTTTCTCCGTGGAGTGCCCTTCCTTGCGTCCCCGACCCCGAACCGCCTAAAAGTTGAGAATATGTCGCAACCTTATAAATATAAACTAACCTTGACATTACCCAGGGTCACTAAATAAATTTGCGCTGAATTATGGCCACCTAGATGCAATATTAAAAATGGCTTTAAAAGAATCAAGTAGGCCTAAAAACTTTTTAAAATGTCACATTCTGACTAAAAAATTGTCAGGAATCCGAAAATGTGAAAATGTACAGGGTGGCGCCTTTTCGTTGACCTTTGCGGGTATAGCGAAAACTAAAAGAACAAATCTGATTGCGCATTCTCGATTTAATTTTTTTAAATAAATTCAATGGTAAAAGCAAACCATGGCTAACTTGATTTGTTTTGAAGATACAGGGTGTTTTTAAAATTTTGTCAATTTGGCCAGGAACTTGTAACTCGTCTGATATTAGAGATGGAAGAAAAATTTAAATAGAAAAGTTTTAGGGATTTTTACGTAGAATTCAGTGGCGTACTTACATTTTTAAGAAATAAATTAATAAGTGGATCTTTCTACTTTTGATATAAACTAGTAATACACCATAAGAAATTGTTATTAAACTTTTCTGGTTTTAAATATTCCAGAGTGATTTTCTTTGGAGTGTACATTAGGGTGGGTGAAAAAATCTACTTCTCCTATTTTGACTCCTTACACTGGAAAATTGGTTCCTAGGTACCCCCAGAAAATGCTTGGCAACGATGAGCTTGTGTGGAAAGATCCGCCCCATTAAAGTTTTGCATATTTTTCTCAGCTACATACAAAAAAAACTCATAAGTTACCATTCTTTATCCATGCAACAAAATCTCTATAACAGTTTTTTGTAGAAAATTAAACGCTCTACAAAAAAGGTCTTTTATACTTTTTTAATAAATGTAACCCAAAAAAGATATTTTGGGTCAAAATTTGAAGAATTTTAAGAAAAATATTTTTTTTGGTTTTAAAATTTGAACTTAAGGAAAAATAATTTTTGACAATTGAGTTTCTACTATTTCTATTAAAAATTAGGCACGCTACAAAAAAATATCTTTTATACTCTTTAAGTAAGTTACAAAATTCAAAACAAAAAAGTTATTTTTCTTAAAATTCTTTCATCTCTGACCTACAATATCTTTTTAATTGTTAGATTTATCAAAAAGTATATGTAGAAAACCTTATTTTTAGAGCGTTTATTTTCGAAAAAATTGGTAAAACCTTAATTGTCAATAAATATTTTTCAGTAAATTACAAATTCAATTCAAAAGAAAGCGTTATTTTTCTTAATTTTTTTATTCCTTGCCCTTGAATATCTTTCTAATGATTGGATGTATCAAAAAGTATAGTGGATCTTTTGTAAAGCGTTTAATTTTCTACAAAAACTCCCCTAAGGTTTTGCTGTATAATTAACAAATGGTCAGATATTTTTTTGTAATTTTGATAGAATGTAACTATTTTTAAATTAACACACCTTAAATAGCCATTTTTATAAGCTGCTTGGCTGACTTGCAACACTAAGCTCGTTAATCTGAGTCGCCTGACAGTTTCTTATACAAGAGTACTAAATTAATTTTTGAGGTGCCCCGTATAATCTTCCATCAAGAAAATTACGGTCACGATGCGATGTAATAACCGGATTTAAAAGCATACGGTGTACAGAAAAGTTAAGAAAGTTGCCTGTCATCATCTTCAACTTCCGTGATTCTTTCATTTTTCATCTTTATTACTTTCCTTTGTAAAGAAGTTGGCATTAGTGGATTAAAATTTATTTACTTAATATGGTCATTACTTTAATAAAATATGTCTTGATTAACAAACAGAATAAATAAAGCTTATAATAATTTTTTATCTACCGGGTGTTTCTTAGAGGTAGTTTTTTCTATTTTGGGGACAGTCCACGAAGGGTTATTACATAAGAACCAGAGTACCGTAAATGCCTGGTTTTTAGAAGTTTAATTCATTTTTCTTCATACTTTTAAAGATTAAATAGTTTAAAAAAATCCCTTTTTGTTTTAAATTTTGTAACTTAAGGGAAAGTAGAGTAATGGTGCGCATGGCAAAATGTCACATTGCGGTGGTAAAATAGGGGGAACTTTGTTAATGCCGAACGATTGAAACCTTCTAATGAACTAGTGTGGCCATTATTTGAATCCATAGCTTAATGCCAGAAGATACTCTCCACTTTTCAGGTTTCCAAGCCAATCTCTCAACCCGACTTGGGAGGCAAACGCAGGGCGATGCAGATATCTCTTTCACAGGATCTCAATTTGATATTGGATTGGGGCGCCAAAATCTCGTTTAATTTAATGCATCCAAAACACAATCATGTTCCTTGTCGCGAAAAAATCATCAAACACTCACCCTTTGCTTATGAGTGGCCAGGTTTTACAGAGCGGAGACACGTTTAACCTTGTGGGCGTCACATTTGAAAATAACCTTAACTGGCATAAACACATTGTATCTATAGCCACCGCGGCGTCAAAAAGCTTGGATTTCTTTTCCGAGCCAAAAAGTATTTTTCACCTTCCAATTTATACACTTTGTATGTGTCCCAAATTCGACCCTCTCTGAAATATGGTTCTCATGTCTAGGGAATGGCATCCCTACAACCCTCAGCATTCTTGATGCCATTCAAAGAAGGGCTATTCGTCTTATTAATGATCCTTTACTTACTCAAAGACTTCCTTCTCTTGCCCATCATCGAGCTGTGGGAGATCTATCGCTCTTCTATAGATACTTTTACGGCTTCTGCTCCGACGAATTATCCAGTATAGTCCCTCCTCTTGCAGCTCCCAACAGAGAAACTCGTGGCGCCGCACGTATGCATCCCTATACGCTCCAATTGGACAGGCCCCGAACTTCCCATTTCGTTTGTTCTTTTATCCCTAGAGTTTCTAGACTGTGGAACCTACTGCCAGCGGAGGTCTTTCCTTCCCTCCCAAATCTTCAAGTTTTTAAGTCCCGTGTTAACAAACTTCCTCTATACCCTGCTTAAGACACCCACGGTACGTTAGTATTTAGGCTTTCAGCCTTCGTGGATTGTCCAAAGATAAAAATAAAAAAATACTGCGGCACAAGTTTTAATTTTCTAATGATTCTTATAAATATTTAGCTACAGCAAATAAGGTGATATGCCAACATTTTATATTGATTTTTTTACCAATAGGTATTTAAATATGAATGGTTTGTTCTGGTTTAAATTATAAATAAATGGGTGGTTGTA
The DNA here is from genome assembly GCA_014170235.1 of Listronotus bonariensis. NCBI lineage: Eukaryota > Metazoa > Arthropoda > Insecta > Coleoptera > Curculionidae > Listronotus > Listronotus bonariensis. The sequence goes on from JACEGR010007025.1 coordinate 38,728, forward strand.
TTGAAGAAATTATTTTTAAGATGTAAATCACGAAAAGGGAAGTGTGCGCACGTATGTTCTCCTTTACCTCGCACACAGATAAATGGTATAACTATCTCATCTGGCTGCCTATGTAACGGAATCTTGAGCCTAATTTTAACCAACTTCCAGCTATTCGATTTCTTTGAAACTTTGCACACGTATTAAGGACCCATGACAATGCAATAATCTGCAAACAGTATCCCTTTATCTTTTTTTTAATCGCCAGGAAAAAATTCCATTATATTATAAAAACAACACCTAGGATGCCATCTGTTGGAAAAATTTCAAACTTTGCTATTAAATGAAGAAGAAATTTTTAGTGGATTGTAAATGTTGGCAACGGTCCAAACATTGCCTGGATTGCCATCTGTTGGCAAAATTTGAAACTTTGCTACTTAATGAAGAAGAAATTTTTTAGTGAGTTGTAATCTTTGCAAATTTTAAAATTTGCTACCATTGTCATTTCATAGGGGCTGGTTATTTTCTTTTGCTGCTTAATTAAATAGTATGTTCTAATTCTACTGTTATATTAAGAATTTTGTGCAATATAACGAACTAAAAATGAAAAATAATTAATAGTTTAAAAAACTAAAAAACACGCTTTTATATGCAACCGAACTAAAAATTAAAAAATAATTTTTCATTAAAAATATTTTCACTTCATAGTAAAAAGCGTGGGGTGCATTTTACTATTTTTTCATAACTTTTCCATCATAGATATTGGCAAATATAATAATTATAATATTTAATATATTAAGCACCCCACGCTTTTTTACTATGAAGTGAAAATATTTTTTTTAATGAAAAATTATTTTTTAATTTTTAGTCTCGGTTGCATATAAAAGCGTGTTTTTTTAGTTTTTTTAAACGACAGCTCTAAATGTCAAGGTCACGGCTGGGCGCCAACGCAATCGCTACCGCCAGCCAGATAGCCATGGATCTACCCGAAACAGGAGAGAGAACAACATATCAAATAATTAGCCAACCTTAAATCCTTGTTTTCCTGACGTTGGCGTACAATTAAAAAATCAAAGAAAATCATGAGGTTGTAGGTACAATACTTCTGGTTTTAGTATTTTTTATTTCTAATCTTGATTAATTTTGAGTTTGATAACCACACTGTGATTGTAATTGTTGTCCTTTTGTTATGTTCTAAAAGGGGAAGGGGAGAGGAGGGGCAGTTCACGATATCTGTAGCTTGGAGAAGGTGCATGTTAGGACACATGTTTATAGACAAAAGTTCTATTTTGATGATAGTTCTAGTTATTACAAAAAATGTTTATTTAGAACATTTCTATTAAAATAGAGAACTGAAATGTATAATACTAATAATAATAATATAATGTTAGGTACAGTTTATTTGCAACATACTCATCAGACCCCTGTTTACACTTCTATTTACCCCTTATGGGGCGCACGTTTGCAGAATATATTCGTGTTTATCAGTAAAAGCCGACTACAGCTGTGTATTTACAAAATCAGGGACGAGCGAACGATAAGCAAACATTATAAAGATAAGTCCGTTATAAAAAGGCATATCACGAACTATATGTTAGGTTAGTCTGTGTGTCTCTAATCGTTTTCCTTTATATTATCTTTTTACTGGCAGCACACTAGATGTTAATACCATCTATAAAACGATTTCACAAAATTAGAACGGATTTATTTTAAACACACCAGAACACGACCATATTTTTAGCGTAAACACAAAAAATGCAAAATGGCCAAATGTGCTACATTTATCAGCTGTTTCACTTGTTTTCACTTAACTGTCATTTTTCAAACCTTTTCCAAAACCGTAAATATCGTACAATCGTACAAATATAACCTCGGATCGGACTGAACTCAATTCAAATCACTTGAAAAACAGGATTGACCTATGGCGTTCAATCCAATCCCTTACTTAATCTGAAACGTGTATATCGCAATTTTTGTCGGATTAAGTTTTATCCGATCGGTTGAATCGGATTCAGTATAACGATGTACCCTTAGTCACCCTGTATACAAAGTGTTTAATCGCAGTAGAGTTAGATTTATAAAAAGTCGTAGAGAGAAAACTTACCTTATTTTTGCGTAAAACTGACCATTTTGACCGATTTTTTTGAAGGTTAATAAATGTCAAAGCAGAGGCGTTTCTAGCGGGGGTGCGGCTGGTCACTCGCACAGGGCGGCATTTCCCAAGGTATATTAGGATACAAAGTTTTTTAAGTGGAAAACAAGTGGGGACTTTTTTTTGCTTTTTAAAAATGTTTAAACCTCAATTTACATTTTCTTCTACTAGGGGCGGCACTTTCTCTTTATGCACGGGGTGACAGAAGGCCCAGGAACGGCACTGTGTTAAAGGTCTTTAATAATAGAAAACATTGGCGTGCACTCATTTGTTATTAAAGTTTAATTTAATTCAATATTTTTACATCTATGTTTGCGCCAAATGCTAATATTTTAAATTTTTAAAAACCTATGACATATGTTAACCGGAGCGCCTATTTTCCACCAAAATAATTTTTGAAGAGCAAAAAAAAGCGCCCGAAATAAAATTTTATGACAAAAAAAAGTGTCATTCTCTCCTTTTCACGCCTATTTGCCTATTTCATTCCAAAGCACCTTATTCACAGAGAAATTAGTCACCAAAAATCCCCACTCAATCTTAATCTAGCGCCTATTACTCCCCTGTCTGGCGCCTATTTTTCATGGCGCCCTAGGCTGTAGCCTGAGTCAGCCTAATGGATAATACGGCCCTGACAATAAACTAAGGAAAGGTATTTCTTTTATAATCCTTGCAAGCCTTTTTTTATGAATATACCTGTATCTAAAAATAAGCCTATATATTTTAGAAGAATTTTAACCCCGAAGAACCCATGTAGTCGACGACTATGGCTACGAAATTCTGATTGAATGGACTGGTTAATATCTTATTTGCCAATAAAGATATTTTCCTGCCCCGTTCTTATAAACCAACCATCATATTTCTGCTACAAAGCACTAATAAAATATTTTTCACTTAAAGTACACACGAAAAGCATTTCCTAATCTAGCTTATATCGCACTTTTCCGTAGAACGATTTAAACCTAAATAAACGTAAATTTATGTACTACGAAAAACTGGCTACGAGGTGGAAATCGAGCAATAAAATACGCCTTTCGACACTTTTCACGCTGTTTTATTATAAGGAGGCAAAAACCTCTAGCTTTCCCCAAGGGTGATTTCTAACCCTTTTCAAAATTATATTTGTCCTTGACGAAAAAGGTTTTCTTTTAATAGAAACAATAGTCGTCATACACTTCATTGTTTAATTTATTTAAATAGGTAAAAATCTACATTTTCCAAGGATGATTCTACTTGTTTAGTGCAACCAAATAATATAAGTTCAATTACAAAGAATTATGTAGTTATAACCACAACTGCCCTATAGGAAATTAATGATACAAGGTGATTCAAAAATCGATCACTAAACTTAAGGGCGTGATTCTACTTGATAAAATAAGGTAGAGCTTCATATAAATTCTGTTTCAAAATGTTATTCGTTTTCTAGGTTACAAGCCGTCAAAGTTCAATTTTTATTTTGTTTTTTTCGCCATATTGCATTTATTTTTTAACCAATCCAGTTGATATTTGGCACACAAATCGAGCTTTGCAGATTCTAAGATTTTTACAAATGTAGTTTTTAAATACTACCAGAGGGCACTTTACCTAAACCTTAAAATCTATTTACATCATAACTTTTCTATTTTGACTGCTGACTGCTGAAAGCTGGGGACGCCATTTTATAGACAATCAAAACTAAAAATAAGGTACTCTTATTTAAGTCGATAAACCTTACCGTTTAAGCACCAATAGAGATCAAAGTTTCTTATCAACTTTAATCAAATTACCTACATACATACAGGGTGTTCAGTAACCAACCGACAAACTTTCAGGGCGATTCTACAACAGAAAATAAGAGAAAAACTTCATATAAACATATGTCCTAAACGTCTTAGTTTTTAAACTACGGTGTGTTAAATATTTAAAAACCTTTCTTTTTATTATCAACACCCCGTAGTTCAAAAACTAAGACGTTTAGGATATATGTATGTTTATATAAAGTTATTTTCTTATTTTCTGTTGTAGAATGGCCACGTACAGTTTATCGGTTGAGTTACTGGACACCCTGTATGTATGTAGGTAATTTGATTGAAATTGATGAAAACTTTGATGTCTATTAGTGCCTAAACGGTGAGGTTTATCGACTTTAATAAAGAGTACCTTATTTTTTAAGTTTTTGATTGTCTATAAAATGGCGCCATCAGCTTTGAGGTATCTGTCAAAATAAAAAGTGATGATGTAAATAAATTTTAAGTTTTAGGTAAAGTACCCTCTGGCGGTATTTAAAAACGTACTTTTGTCTTAAAATTTTAGAATCTGCAAAGCTCGATTTGTGTGCCAAATATCAACTGGATTGGTTAAAAAATAAATGTAAATATGGCGAAAAACCAAAATAAAAATTGAACTGACGGCTTGTAACTCGAAAACGAATGATATTTTGAAAAAAATGTAAATGAAGCTCTACCCTTATTTTGGCTATGAGGATAAAAACCATAGTAATCTATTCGACAGCCAGGCAGCCATCAGGGCACTCAGTTCATGCAAAATCAGCTCCAAGCTGGTGCGGGACTGCGTAATTGCCCTGGAAGAGGTGGGTGCGTCCAACAAGCTAACCATTGCCTGGGTACCAGGACACGAAGGCCACGAAGGCAATGAAGAAGCCGATAAATTGGCAAAGGAGGGGGCTGGTAGGACAATGGTAGGTCCTGAGCCCTACTGTGGTATTCCATCATGCCAGGTAAGGTCATCCATTAGATCATGGATTATGAGGGAATCACAAGACTGGTGGAGGAGAACACCAGGACAGCGTCAGGCGAAAGTGTTCATCAAGGCTTACTCGCCAGAATTTACAAAAGACCTTCTGAATTATAACCGGAAGGCAGTAAGAATAATAGTGGGTCAACTGACAGGTCATTGCAGACTGAATAAACACCTGGAAACTATGGGCCTGGCAGAAGAAAACCTATGTAGGTTCTGCCAGGAGGAGGAAGAAACCGCAGAACACGTATGGTGCTACTGCGAAGCCCTTTGTCGTCTGCGGTTTGCAAGGCTGGGTGAAGAAAAACCTAAAGCGGCAAGATATACCAAGGGGCCAGTTTCAAGCTTGTGGAGTCTGATTAAACAGACCGGCTTGGATAGCGTGCTCTAACCTATGGACGGAGGACACACAATAAACCTGAGCAGGTTGCAGTGTTAGAGGATATGCAATCCACCTCCTAATCTAATCTAATCTAATTGCTCAAAAGACAAAAAATGAAAAAGCATTAAAACATTTATACAAAGATATACAAGACGTGTCTTTTGTCTATATTTCTTGGATTATAGTTAAAAAGCGGGTGACAAGATATAAATAAAAACCCTGCACATTTATATCCTAAATAAAAATTAGCTTTGCACTTTTCTCATAGTCGTTTATCCAGGAAAAATTAGAATAAATTATTTTCAGTTAACAGAAACTCTTCATTAATAAATAAACGAGTTTGTAAATGACATTTTCAAATTACAAATTACTGCTCTAATTCTGCGCTTTAATTCTCAGTCAGTCAATATAAACTTTAAAACTATTTAAAATATAAGTTTATCTTTTATATAAAGTAACCTCAAAGGAAAATACAACGCCATTAAACTTAATTCAACTTTTAACCCACTTGTGCAACTCCTATCGTTTTAAAGTTTTAGGTCAGTTTCTTCGTTTTATCAAGTTTATCACTAATGTACAGTGGAAATAAAAATTATATACAATATTTTTTTCTTTCAAAATAATTGACTAACTAACCTAACTAATTTTATAAAAACAAAAATTATGAAGTTCTTAAAAACTTTAACTTTGCTGTCGGTTGAGAACGAATAATTTACGGACTCATGTTTATAGGAACTTTTTGACTCTCTGCCCAACACGCACTTTGTTTTAAAATTCAGTCCAGTCGTTTTCCAGACTTAGAATATAATCCTGAAATTTGGCTTCAATACTGTACAAGCAGTGAGGTTTTATTGGTATTGGCTTGTAAATCTCTGGAACTGGCTGGGCCAAAAACAAAGCGGCGTTCGCGTAAGAATTTTATCAGATTATCACACAAATTGTAATTACAGTTGCCTTCCTTTTGTCAGTATTATCATGCCAAAAAATTTTACATATTATTATAAAACAAAGCTGCTGTGTAGCTGGAGAAGTCGATATTATAGGCCTCTACAAATCAAACACAAATTACTAGTAGTACGCGGTGAATAGAGGTATACGTATACAATCGACAGAAAGGTGTCGAGCTTCGGATCAAATGCTTTGATGTATTAACAGCCGTATAAGCTGAGTTAAGAGTATTGTACACATTGCGTATGCTTGAACCGATTCCCACACACAAACCTTTAATTAAATTAATTAATCTGGATTTACGTGCAACACAAACAAATAAAATGAAATAAAACCAACAATTACTTAGTGTATAATTCAGAAATCAAATAAACTAAAAGATGAAATATCCATTGAAATGAACTTCTTAAAACAACATATCTTTTTATTATTGGAAATCTAAAAGTCTAGTTAACAAGTTCAAAACGTCCAAATAAGCAAAAAGCTCCTTAAAAATATGTACGATACCTTATTTGATTTGGAATGACGTCTAGAAAAATGTTTTTATCGTCTTATTAGCACATAAATTCAGCTATTATTATTATAGTAATTAAAATATTACGTGTCTAGATTACGTCCTTCGTAAAAAAAATGTTATTTAATACTATAAAAATTATTTCAAGTGATATACCGGCTTCTTATATGTCGCGCCTATGTCGAAATGGCCTTACGGAGCCAACAATAAAAAAGTTATAAATATTAGAGATAGAGTTCCGGAGGTAATAGTTTTTATTGGAAATTTTCTTCTCTCTTAGGATATTTTTCTTAAGTTCGTTAAATATCATTATTTTTAAAGTTATTAATAAAGAATAATCACATTTTGTTTTCTTATTTTGTTAATACCAATCGCAATTTTTATGTGCTAGTAAGCCCTTAAAACACATTTTCTGACTTCATTTCGAATCGAATAAGCTAGCACGTATTTTTAGAAGCATTATTTCTGTTTATTATGTTTTTGAATTTGTTAACTAGACTATAACGTTAATATTGTTACATACTTTCAAAAATGTGTTTAGGTTAGAGAATTTTAGAGAGTTAGGATCATTTAATTTAGTTTGTTAATTTATTTAAATAATTTACCTTAATTCTTTCAAGTTCTTTCATCACTTTCGAGGATTCCGAAACGCCTGCAGATTATCTCATTAGAAACTTTATGCCATCCTGTATTACTATGGAATTTTCTCGATATTTCTTGAAAATTCTAGATCATTCTTTACTCTTCCACCATACTATAAAGGGCGACGGAAACCTCCGATCAGTTAGTATAGATTCGAGCTTTTGTACCGTAAGCTTCGAGACATTGACAAAGTGAAGATTTTGTCGTTGTTGTAACCATAGTTACGTTCCGATTGTTAATAAAGGTATAAAAACGAAGGCCGTGTTTTTATACGAGGTGATTCGGAACAATATAATATTGTGTAACGTGTATACAGTGTGGTCCATTAAGTATGCAACAAATGGAAAACTTTTTATTGCAATTTGTCAGAAAATTTTATTCTATATAAAAATTGGTGCATGATTCAAAACTGTATTAGCAGTAGTTAGTTTTTATTAATGTTAAATGATATACAGAGTAAGCTAAAAAAGTAAAAACTGCTTAAGAGTTAAGTACTCTTATTTACATTAAAAATACAACAAAATGGTAAATAATAAAGTTATTTAGAATCAATAGCTATGCCTAAATACCAGTCAATTTTTAAATTTTTTGGAAAATTTTGAATTAACCCTGTATGATACAGATTTTTATTATTCTGATTTAATATTTCTTTAGAGATGTTCCAACCAACCGACTTTTAAACAAATTTAATTAAATCGAAGCAAATTTGTAAAGTTGAACTGCTTTTATATTTTTTGGCTAATCGCTAACTTCAAGCTTGTTGCAATTATACAAATATGCTTTTATTAAGGCAAATATACCATAAATAATAAAATGCGTATCAAAATTCCTTTTTACCTTGTCAAATTTTTGTTTCAAATTTTTATGAAAGTGTAAAACGGATAAATTTAAATATTATAATAAATAAATAAACACTTAAGACAATTATTTAGTATTTAGGCATAACTTTTAATTCCAAATAACTTCTCTATAACATTTCTTTGTATTTTTAGAAATAAGGGTACTTTACTCTTAAACAGTTTTTAATCTTTTGACCTACCCTGTATATCATAAAAGTTTTAATAAATCTAACTACTGCTAATACAGTTTCGGACAATGCGCCAATTTTTATGAAAAATAAAATTTTCTGACAAATTACAAATAAAAAAAAGTTTTCCATTTGTTGCATACTTAATGGACCACACTGTATATGGGAAAAGCGATATATTTCCAGGCGATGGTGGAGTTTGAAACACAAGAGTCCGCAGATAAGCTTTGCTATGAGTTGGCGTTTTCTTAAAGGTCTATTTGTTATTTAAAAATTGCTGTTTTATTATCAAAACCCGCCGATTGCCATATTTCCGAAACTATGTAAAATTGGATATAACCACAGCCTTCTATACGAGTATAGAAGGCTGTGATATCTTACATGTGGTATTTTTAAAGGCTTTTGAAAGATATTTCTAATGGTACTAAAATATACAGGATCTTTCATTTAAAAAGGTTTTTACCGTATAACCTAAAAACACCATTGTCAATTGGATTATTTATTCATTATCTTAAAAAGCGATAAAAATGCTATTAGTTTGCAAATCTGAAGTATTTCGTATTTTGAGAAATAAGGAAGTTACAAATGACGAACACTTGATTTGGATGACCCTGTATAATGGAGTCTATGTATTTTTTTCCAATTAACTATATTATTCTTTTACTTCTTTCCATTAAACAGTAAAGCGACCATTTCTCTCTCGGAATGAAATCAATTATGGAAATTTAGGGCCAACCGCAATTTGTCTAAGTTTAATTTAGAACTCTCTTGTTTTGTTTGAAGTCTGCATGGAATAAATTCAATTGATGTTTCAACTTCGCAGAGTTAACTACCAGACAAATTGGATTAAGTTTTTAACGGTTTTTGTTTTTACAACATATTATCGTTTGTTTAAAGGTAGTATTAAAAAAAATTGGAACATTATCGCACTATGGATGCATTTGTTTAGTCCCCCTTTCTTTAATTTTTGAACGAATCAATTTAAAAAATCAAAATTCTAGGATATAAAATTGATACTATAATTAATAGTGAAAATGACAGATAAAAATATCAAGATGGCGGCTGTGCGCCCTCTTGGAAAAAAGTTAAATGGAAATAGGGGGACTTGTGGCACATTATTTAAAAGTTCCTGACGGCGGTACTTTAGTAATTACCTAAATACCTTATTTGGATCAAGGTTAGTTTATATTTATAAGGTTGCGACATATCCTCAACTTTTAGGCGGTTCGAGGTCGGGGACGCAAGGAAGGGCACTCCACGGAGAAAAGTTGGCAAGACTGGGTAAAATCAAAGCTGATGATCAATCCAGTGGCGTCTAGAATTTGCGCATTTCATTTTGCATTGTTTTGGAAGAGATTTTTGTTGAAAGATGTAATTTCAAATGTTTTTTATTTAAAGTAAAAGAATTTACAACTTAATAATAATTAAAAACTGTTGTGTAAACGGTTGTTCTACTTATACAATAAACTGTATATGTCCGGCACTGAACAACATGGCCGAAAAATGGGAGATGTGACGTCATAACACGTCAAAGCAATATGGCCGAATGTCGTGTCCCTATATAGACCGACTTTGATTTGGATGGCCATATTTTGGAAACCAATAGGTAAGGTTAGGTATTTCAATGCATGTTTTCCTTAAAGCTCTTTTAAAGATATGTTTAATGGTAATATTGGTAATAATATAAAGGGTAGGATAGAAACTATACATCTTTTTACATGAAAAAACAAATCTTTAGCTTTAAGAGAATACAAGAATAATTATATTTAACTTCATTGGTTTCGGAAATATGGCCCATAAAAATAAGGTATTTTGGTGATTATTAAAGTCCACAATTTTTGTAATGAGGTGAAGGGTACTTGTCAGGAACTTTAAAATGATGTGCCTTTCCATTTTAATTTTTTCCCAAAGATGGCGTCCAGCCGCCGCTCTAAGAGCTTTCTTTAAACGAAATAATAATATTTTGTTTAAATTTATATTTTCAGAAAACAAATAAACTATACAGGTGTGTTTTTAAACAATTGCGAAGAAGTTTAAAAAGTTGACTTCTTTTTACAAAATAAAGGGAAGTTTGCTTTACAAACAAAGGGTTAAAAGTCAACCATTATAGAGATATTGCGAAACAAAATTGTCAAAAAAAAAAAAAAAAAACGTTTTTTTCATCTCAAAAACAAAATGCGCTAGAGTAAACTGAAATTTTAAAAAAAGATTGCTATTATAGAAACAAACTTTCTGAATATTTTTGGACTTTTTTAGAATTAATGGAAGTGGTGGAAAAAACCTATTGTCGTACTACTCCTATTGTTTTTGCTAACCAAATTAAAAGAGACACTTACGCAATAACTGAAAAATATAAATTTGGATGGACTGGCTTATTTAGTAACTTTTTAAACTTTTGTATTTTTTTTTTGTTAAAATTACTAATTTCACATAAAAAAATAAAATGTAAATCATCACGAGCTGACAGGAATATAATTTTTTTAATAAAGAATTCTATTTATTTGCTGTCACCTTTTAGGGATTATGTAATATAACTCTATGTGACAATACTTCGTAATTTAAATACAGTACTCACTTGTTTTTAATAAAAAATAATAAAGACTTTTTTGGTAAATTTTTTCGCGATATCTCCTTAATGGTTGACGTTTGACCCTGAAGTTTATAAAGCTAACAACCCTTTATTTTTAAACAAGAAATCATCTCCTAGAATTTTTTCCATTTATTTGAAACACCCAGTATTAAACTTTCTTCTGTCATTTTTCACTCTAAAATACAGTCTTTATGCATTAATTTTATTTTCTAAAGCTTTTTTAAAACCGGTCAGTTTCAAAAATTAAAGAAATGCACTACATAATAACAGGTAACAAAATAATAATTTACTTACTTTTGGAGAATAGTCCTGGGTTATAAAAAAGTTTAAGTGGCCTGCCTAATATTATATCCAAAATTATTTTACACATTATTGACACTATACTATTACTTTAATTAATTATTACGTTTTTAGTTACTTAAAACTTGCTGATAACTTAGTTAGAACTTTTATAACAATCATTGTTTTTCAAATCGTTCGTTGGTGTCCTACATTTGCATTTATTCTCCGGTTTGCATTTCTGATAAACTGCAATCTAACATATAATAATTGCTTGTATTTTGTTTAACATTGATAATTTAAAAAATGTAGTAAAAATAATTAATATTTCTTATTTTTATCTGTGAAGGCCTAATTTAGGGTATTTATATTATTATGGTGGGACCTCATTGCTTTGAGCTAAAAAGCAAAGTGGTGGGCATCACATAAAAAACGCATTTTATTCAGTGTGGACTATAACAGCCCTCCTGCTAACTTTCGTACACCTAATTTTTTCTTTCTTAGAATTTAGGTAAAACTAATGAAAAGATATAAACTACTTTTTAACGTAAAACCGATAGATGCAACATGCAAGATGGCGAAAGGAAGCCATCTTAAGATTTAAAAAATTAAATGAGAACAGATGTGGCACAACATTTTAAAGCTCTGATGAGTACTTTATAACTCTACAACATAAAGTCAATACCTTCACCTACTACCTACAAAATGGCGGTACTTTAAAACTTACCTAATTTGGATGGTCATATTTCCGAAAATAATAAAGTTAGACGTACTTCATGTGGTAGTTTTTAAAAGCTTTTTAAAATATATTTTTAACAGTGATACTGGTGATATATTATACGGGGTACTTCATTTAAATAATATATACTTTCAACCCTTTTCTGTATATTATCACCAGTATCACCATTAAGAAGACCTTTTAAAAGTTTTAAAAATACCACATGAAGTACTACGTGAAGGACAAACCACGAAGACTAAAAGCCTAAATACTAACGTACCGTGGGTGTCTTAAGCGAGGTAAGAGCGAGTTTGTTGATACGGGATTTAAATACTTGAGGATTTGGGAAGGAAGGAAAGACCTCCGCGGGCAGTTGGTTCCACATTCTAGAAACTCTAGGGATAAAAGAATGAACAAAGTGGGAAGTTCGGGGCCTGTCCAGTTTGACCGTATAGGGATGAATACGCGCGGAACCACGAGTTTCTCTGTTGGGAACCGTCAGTGGAGGAACTATATTGGACAATTCTTTAGAGCAGAAGCCAGGAAGTACCTATAAAAAAGCGATAGATCCCCCACAGCCCGACGATGTGCAAGAGAGGGAAGCCTTCTTTGAATAGAATCCAGAATGCTTAGGGTTGTGGAGGACGAAATGCCCCAGATAGGGGAACAATACTCCAAGGGAGGTCGGATTTGGGACACATATAAAGTGTATAAATTAGAAGGGGAAAGATACTTTTTGGCTCGAAAGAGAAATCCAAGCTTTTGAAGCTGCCGATGCCGTGGCTATAGATACAATGTGTTTATGCCAGTTAAGGTTACTTTCAAATGTGACGCCCACAAGATTGAAGGTGTCTTTGCTCTGTAAAAGTTTGCCGCTCATAAGAAGAGGATGAGTATTTGGTGACTCTTTTCGCGACAAGGAACACGATTGTGTTTTGGATGCATTAAAGTGGACGAGATTTTTGGCGCCCCAATCCAATATTAAATTAAGATCCTGCGAAAGAGATATCTGCATCGCTCTGCGTTTGTTTTCCAAATTAGGTTTAGTGATGGGTTTAGGAACCCGAAAACTGGAGTGAAGGGTACTATCGTCGGCGAAACTATGAATGGAATTAGTTGTGGACGAGAGAAGGTCGTTGATGTGAAGAAGAAGAAGAAGAAGAAGAAGATATTCGAAAGAATTGCCGAGAGAAAATAAAAAAAAGCATCTTGCACAGGTTAGTATAATGTGACATATTAAATAGTATTTTAAACTATAAAATCGATAGAACTTATTAATTAACCTGGTATTAACAATTAAAATATTTATTTTTTGTAAGAATTATGTAATTGATTTTTTACATAAGTCGGCAAATATTAATTAATATTTACCTATTTATTAATATCGTTAATGATTTACTTACGTCCGCACCATTAAAACTAAATGTGCAAATGTGCTTTTACCGAGTTAATTTTTTATTATTCGTATATATATTTTTTATTATTATAAATAACTAACCAAGCCGGCTTTATGTTTATTCATTGTAGCTAGGAAAGTAATTACATTAATTTACTTTTTATGATTATCCATGCATTTATTTTAATACCATAATTTACATAAAAATATAATAAACTATATGCATATTATATTTTCTATTAAATATATCCTATTTGCTTTTTTAAGAATTACAGAATACATCATTTTTAGAAAGATCTGAAAGTTGATAATAGTCAATTGATTGATGGTAAATTGTATGTTTAATATAATAACACCATAAAATATTTCGGATTTACCGTGCAGGGCGGCACTATACCTGATAAAAAAGATGTACTAATGTGTCAAGTTGCCTGGGGATTAAATTAAAAAATAAATAATTTGCAGTATTCATCCCATCTCAGGCCAAGTCACTCTCTTAGATCGTGAAAAAAAAGTATACTTGGGCTTATGGTAAAACATATTTTCTTATGAGAGACAAAGTTTTTTTCAGAACCTTACTTGACTTAAACGCGCTTAAAAAATATTTTTATTTCTCTTTTGGGCCAAAAAGTTTTCTTTCTGTTAACCTATGTATATATATTACATATGGATTTCGTATATCTTAAATAAGATCGTTTTTAAAATATTGTGCCAATATTTAGGGAATGACATATACCACCACTCGCAGCATCCTTGATTCCATATAAAAACAAACCCTGCATGTTATTAATGATCTCATTATTACAATTAAACTCTTTTCTTTTTCCCTCCGGCAACGTAAATTATTATCTTAGTCAGATTTGCTATGAAAATTTTCAACGCATATCTTTACTATTAATTTGGGAAATATAGCCGACCGACTTCTTTTATTAATTTGGAAACAGGTCTCTTTTAAAACCACATCCAACATACAAATATTTTTGTGGAAATTAATTTTCTTACCAAGGAATTTTTAGGAAAAGGCAGCTTTTTCGTATAGTTAAAATTTAAAAAAAATCATTTAGTAAGAACTTCCAAAGGGGCGCTGTATAAGTTTCGGATGAGATGAACTCTTTTAAAACAAAAATAATTGAACTTCATTTTCCAAATTTTAAATAAATAACATTTTATAGCATAACTGCTAATATTTCAATTATTTTTATGACCAGATTTTTATGTGATTTTAACCTACATTTTTAAATACGAAGGTATTTTGAAACATAATAAACTTTTTAAATTTGTTTTATTTGCGTAATTTTATTTTTGTAATAAAAATCTGCTTAAAGGTATTTTTATAGGTCAAGTACGTACAAATATTATGCTAGAAAAAAATACAGACACACTAATTTTTAATTTCTTTAATATTATACGGGGAAATAGAAAATGTTACCAAAACATAATAGTTATTTGCTTTAAAAAATATACAGGGTTATTTTTAAGTTGGTACTTTTCTCTTAACACTGTTTATAATGCAAGAAAATAAGAACATCTTTTAAATAAAATTTTGTCCGAATATGCTTTCTTTCCGAGATACAGGGTATTAAAGTTTTAAGAAAAAATGCCTCTTTTATCATAACTTTTCTATCACCTCAGATATTTCCGCAAAATTTGGTGCACTTCTTTTGACTATTTTTTTATCTGATGCTGGCCTTACAGACGCTTTTACATTACATGTTTTGGGGTAAAATTTTTAAAAAAGGTTTACCATTTAGTTTACCGTTTAGATGGAATACCAGCAATCGTTTTAAAAAAATGTGCTCCTGAACTTGCACCTATTTTAACCAGGCTCTTTCAAATTTCTTATGAC
>JACEGR010007026.1:0-33131 GCA_014170235.1 Listronotus bonariensis
TAGTATTATTAACTGACGAGTACTTTATAACCCTAGAATATATAGTTAATATCTTCACCTACTAGAAAATGGCGATACTTTAAAAATTACCCAAATACCTGCTTGGGATTGCCGTATTTCTAAAACTAATAAAGTTAAATGTACATACTCAATGTGGTATTTTCCTAAAGCTCTTTTAAAAATCTTTTTAATGATAATACTGTAATAATATACAGGCTGGAATAAAAATATTATCTTTCCAAACAGGTATTTGAGTAATTTTTAAAATACCGCCATTTTGTGGTAGGTAAAGAAAGTGACTTTATATTCTAGGGTTTTATCGTCAGAAACTTTAAAATGATGCATCACTCGACCGCTCTTCTCATTTAGGAATTTTGGGGTGGTGGCCCTGGTGGTTAAGAGGTGGAAGGCGCGCTGTCCAATTTTTGTAAAAAACCTCTTTCTTAACAAATATCTTAACGCGTTTCGGCGATGCTCTCAAATCTGTTTCTTTTCGCAGTCTTTTGTTTTATGTATGTATATGTACTTGTTTAAATTAAATATTTTTTTACTTATCTTTGTTCCTTTCTATTCAAACTTCAAGTATAGTATAGATAAAACTGTGTTACCCTATTTATAAAGGTTTATTTTACAATCAGGTGTAATTTAAAGCATATTATAACAGGCTTATATTACTGCAATTTAATTAAATAAAGAGGTTTTTTGCACCACTTTCCCCTACATTTCATTAGGCCCGCTGGCACGGCAGTGGGCTCATTGCGGTTATGTGTGGCCAGACCTTAAATCGTATAATAGGATATTCCGAGAGCAACTTAAATGTTTCGATTTGCATTAGCTATTAAAATAAATAGGTGCCGTTTTTTGGGGCTTACTGTCGACTTTCGGTTAAAATAGGTCTAAAGCTTTAAAATAATGTTTGCATTATAACAAGGCACTTTTGTCCCTATAATAGGGAATATAAATAACGTCATTTACTTTGCCGCCAAGTAATAATACAGTGCTTGTCTAAAGTTAGGACCCCTCCCTTCTAGCTATTGTATTGTTTCGTATTTTTTCATGAAAATTGAGGACTTTAATAAACTAAATTTTGGGCAAAAAATCAAAAAATTACCTGAATACCAGATTTGAATGACCAAAATTTCTGTACAGGGTCATCCAACAAGGACTGAACAGGGGCTTAATTTTAACTTTCCCTGTATTTTTCAAAAAATCCAAGATAGCAGTTTGGCGTAACTTTTTATGCTCTTTTTGAAAATAGTACTTCGAAAAAAAATGGACTCGAAACAAAGAGTTACGGCATGCAACTTTGTTTTTTAAATGGAATGCCCCACTTTTTATTTCATATTTGAAAAGAGGCTATCTTTTTACGTAAAAGCTGCTATATATTTTATTTATTTATCTTATTTAAATATGTTTATTTTTCAGAAGAAATTATCGTATTTCCAAATTTTTCCCGCCGATATAAGGTAAAAATTACCTACCTACTAGGTAAAACCTACACCTGCTGAATATCTGTTAGTGTCATACCAGTTATGTTTCAGAAAGAAAAGTCAAGTAATTAAATTAAAGTATTTATTAAAGGGAAATATTTATTAAAACGTTTAAAAATGATTATTTACACTAAATTATACAAAAAATACAACAAAACAGAAGTCTCAAGAATCTCGATTTATATATAATTTTAAACCGACAACAAATTGGCTATTTAACAAAAAGAAGTTTAATAAAATAAATGTCAATAATTGGGCTTCATACTGGTCACTAATAACTTAAAT
The DNA here is from genome assembly GCA_014170235.1 of Listronotus bonariensis. Classification (NCBI taxonomy): domain Eukaryota; kingdom Metazoa; phylum Arthropoda; class Insecta; order Coleoptera; family Curculionidae; genus Listronotus; species Listronotus bonariensis. Next base: position 1,776 of record JACEGR010007026.1, read on the forward strand.
GTTGAATGTGTCCCCCATTATTTTCAAAACAACATTGATACGCTCTCTGAAGTCGTTCTAAACTGGCCGCTAAAATATGGTTTTCATCATTTAATCTACGAACTTCGTTTACAATTTTGTCTCTTATTTCTTCAATATTTTCGTTTCTTTGGTGGTAGGCTACATTTTTAAGGTGACCCCAAAGAAATGAGTCCAAAAGTGAAAGCTCTGGACTATTTGGTGGCCAAGCAACTGTTCCATTTCGTCCAATCCATTCAGTATACCGCTCATTTAAAAAATTAACAACAGCCTGGGTAGTGTGGGGAGGTGCTCCGTCCTGTTGCCAAATGATTGAACGGTAGGTTTCCAGAGGCAGTTCTTCTAAAAGATTTTCGATTTCGTTTTCCAAAAAATTATGGTACCTTTGACCAGTTAACGTTCCGTGATAAAATATTGGACCCAAAATTTTGGTATTTAACATTCCGCACCAAACATTAATGGAAGTTCTACCTTGCTTTTTATTTCCAAAAATTTTCTAGGATTTTGAGTTGCCCAGTGATGTTTATTATGGCGGTTAAACATGCCAGAAGTTGTAAAACAAGCTTCATCCGTCCATAAATTTTTTTTAAAAAGGTCTGGGTCATGATCTTGCTCTCTAATTAGAATTTCTGCAACAAATCTAAATCGAGATTCTTTTTGCTGCGGTGATATTTTTGAACGGGAAGGATGCGAAATGGGAACATCTTATTTTTTATTAATGTTCTATGGACTGTTCCGTAGCTAACATTTCTTCTTGTAAAACCATACTGAACATCTCGAACTGCGTCGGAAATCGAATTATTAGGGCTATTAGTAAAATAATTTATAATAGAATTTTCCCGTAATCTTCGTCTTGGCATAGTTTTTTCTTGTCCTGTAACGATTTTGTCTCTTCAAATAATTTTTTTATTCTTAAAATTGTGTTTATTGATATGTTTCTTTGGACGGCAGCAAAATATCTACGTTTAGTCTCTCTGGCGTTCTCTTGGCATTTGTAAAATAGGGTAATAATTTGTAGACGGTCCTCTAATGAGTATTTCATTTTGAGTAATTTTATTTACAAACAAATAATAAATATAGCTAGACAGTGACAAATACCCACACAGGTTATACAGGTGTAGGGTACCTACACAGGTGATAATTTAGTATTATTTTGGCGCGAAACCAAATTTGATCATTTCTTTTTAGAAAAATAGCATATTTAAATAAGATAAATAAATAAAATATATAGCAGCTTTTACGTAAAAAGATAGCCTCTTTTCAAATATGAAATAAAAAGTGGGGCATTCCATTTAAAAAAACAAAGTTGCATGCCGTAACTCTTTTGTTTCGGAGTCCATTTTTTTCGAAGTACTATTTTCAAAAGAGCATAAAAAGTTACGCCAAAGTGCTATCTTGGATTTTTGAAAAATACAGGGAAAGTCAAAATTAAGCCCCTGTTCAGTCCTTGTTGGAGATATAATATACAGTGAGCGTCATTTAAAAAAAAAAAACATATTCTTTTTGTTTTACCCTATTCATAAGAACCAATAATATTATCTGTAAAAAGATCTTTAAAAGACCTTTAAAAAATACCACATTAGGTATTGCTAACTATATTAAATACAATATCAGGTAATTTTAAAAGTACCGTTATTTTGTGGTAGGTAAAGGTATCGACCTTATATTCTAGGGTTTTACGGTAATTGTCATGAGCTTTAAAATGATTTGCGACGAGTACTTTTCTTCCTTTTAATTTATTTTTTCAAGGTACCAAAATATATGTCATTTATATTTCATTTATCACTCTTTCTGCGGTCTTCGAGTAGTGCGGTTTCTACGTTTACGTAGAAATCTACATAGACTTTCCGGGTGGGCGGCTGAAGGCGTCGTACGAGCGTTGCTGTACCCTTGGGGATCGAGAAAAGATTCACGCTAAATTGGAGCTTTATTTTTCTGGGGCTAAGCCCTGTGAGTGAAGTTTCCTAAAGCCTGAGGGTTTTACGTTTTGGTGTTGAACACATAGTGTCTTCGTATGGTCGAGGAGGTGCGCATGCCTTGCGGAAAAGCGTCAGTGGTGAAAGTGACGGTTATGCGCGATACTAGTAGCAGCCCTTGGCTTGACAGCCACAATTTAGGCATGTTCAGAAGTTTATCGCTGTTGTTAATTGTTAAAAGTGTTTCTTATTCACATGCTAGGAAAGTCAGGGTTTTGAGCTCGATTATCCAGATTTTCCACGGACAAAGCCGAAAAGCTTATAAGCAATAGCTTATATGATCGGAACAGGAGAACTGGCGAATTGACTTAGTATCAGAGCCATAAAACAAAGAGATACTCCAAGCAGGTAATGATAGTAAGACTCTAAGCATCAACAGCGGAGTCCCCCAAGGCTCTGTGCTGGGACCAACATTATGGAACATCCTGTATGATGACCTGCTTGAGATGGAAATGCCAAACGGAGTTGAACTGATTGGATTTGCGGACGACGTGGCAATAACGGTGGTAGCAAGAAATGAAGAGATTCTAATGAATACGGCAAATAACAGTCTTCAAAGAGTACTTAACTGGATGGAAGAGCATAATCTTCAATTAGCTCCTGAAAAAACGGAAGCAGTATTGCTAACAAAGAAAAGGAAAGTAAATCCGATCTCATTTACCATACAGGGAGTTACTGTAAATCTCAGCAAAGCAATAAAGTACCTGGGAGTATGGATTGATTCCAAACGAAACTTCGCTGAGCACATTAGCAAAACTATGCAGAAGGCTGATAAAACCATATCTGCATTATCAAGCTTGATGCCCAATATTGGAGGTCCAAGGGCGTCCAAGCGCCGATTATACGCAAGCGTCGTCCAGTCACAGGTGCTTTACGGCGCACCAGCCTGGCATGAAGCCACCAAAAACAAAAAACTTATGGCAAGGCTCAGCAGCTTACAAAGAAATATCTCCATCAGAGCAATAAGCTCCTATAGAAGCATATCCACAGATGCTGTGGCAGTCATAGCTGGAATACCCCGATGAATCTGCTTATTACTGAAAGACGTGAAAAATACACGGGCTGTGACAAAAATATTGCTAGAGAAAACCTCATGACAAGATGGCAGGAGCACTGGGATAACTCCACAAAGGGACGATGGACTTACTACCTAATCCCCAACATCGATAGATGGATAAGTCGCAAACACGGCGAGGTAGACTATTTCATCACACAGGCCCTGTCAGACCACGGGTGTTTTAGGAAGTATCTCTTCGAGCGGAGAAGATCAGACACAAGCAGCTGCGACTACTGCAAAGAAGAGGACGATGTGCAACACACTCTCTTCTACTGCAGCAGGTGGGACGAATGCCGGGGGACTACCTAAGACACACGGGAAGAACTTTTAATCCCCTAAACATGATGGAGTCGTTATTAGGAGACGAGGAAAGCTGGAGCCGTGCATATAATACGATTAAGCAAATAATTGTGAGTAAAGAAATGCATCAGAGACATCCCCTAGCACCCTGATGCTGAATGAACTGAATCAACACCTGTGATAATTGCCAGACTGTGATATATTGACTTAACCATGCATATACAAAACCTGATTATTGTTGTGACTCGTCGTTAGAATATAAGTGACAAAAGTGATATCTCATATGAAAAGATAGACATAAAGAAGACACACATCCTAGCATTGAAGCACTAGATAGCCATAACTGAATACTGGAAAATTCACGGGACAACGCCGATGCCGAAGTAATGCGCGAGCGGATACCAGCATCGGGCGTAGAGGCGACAGAGGAAGGGGTTTTAGCTGGCGGCAATTTTGCCGGAAACCGCACTCCCCAAGCGCTAGAACATCTCATAACATCAAAGCTTGGGGATGTCTGATAAACAGATTTCCCAACCTCTTAAAAAAAAAAAAAAAAATAATAGATAGAAAATAGATAGATAGATATAGATAGATAGATAGATAGATAGATAGATAGATAGATAGATACTTTATTTATTAATAAAAAAGTAAAAATATTTTTAAGTATGTATTTAAATACTATTAATAATAGAAACTGCACTTTCCCAAAATAGTATTTATTAAATACCATATTTTCAGGTAACAGTTGATTTAACTGAATTGATTACTACTGTAGTTAGTGCCGGATCAATCCCCTTTGGAGAGATTTGCTTCAATCTCTCTCCCCATCCTCCACTCTTACGTTAGATTTTTGCACAATTTCTTAAGCCAAAATTGACTTTTTGTCAAAAAAATGTGTGTTGTGGTTGTTACCGGAAACATATTTTTCGTGGGGGCACCTGCCCAAGTAGCAAAAGAAAAATTAACGTGATATTTGCACAGCCTTCCCTTTACCCCACAGAGGAATTAAGTGAGATTCTACTCGACCCCTTCCTTCCCTTAACACCTCACGTAAGTTATAGACACCTTCCCATTTTTTATACTTATATAAATCTAGGTGGGTAACACTTTTCTGAGTAAAATAGTTGAGAGGTCAATAGCTGTTTTTAAAGAATGTTCTTGGGATATTGTAAGCATAATATATTCTTTTTTTTTTAATTCAAAAAGATCTAATAATTAACGATGGTTACTGATATTTTCAACATATGTAACACATTTCCTAACACCTAATGTTAAAACTATGGTTTTTGACATCTTAACCCAATTCCATACACTTTTGAATTATAAATCCTAATTTAAAATAAAGAGAATATATTTTGCCAACATAAATCTAAAAAAACGGTTTTTATTGCCCAATCAATAATTTTGCTCAAGAAAGTACCTAGATTTATAAAACCAAAAAAAATAAATTAAAGAGTTAAATGGCAAATTGCAATATAGGAAGTTGTAATATAAACACTACTTCAGTAAAGAATCAACTGTTTTGTTTCCATGGCCTTTTGCAAAATTAAAAAAAAATTGTTAAATTTGTTACACTAAATATAAACGTTAGTTAATTAAGCATTTGTTGTTTTTTATTACACAATTTTTAATAAGAAGCACCTAATTTTCAAAAGAAAAAAATGCCCCAATGTTTACCAATTTTTTTTCTGAAAAACTAAACAACCTTTTTAAAAATAATAAAACCCAAAAAAAAAAGTATTTTTGGTGTTTTATACAGACAAAATACAAAAGTTGTAAAAAGTCATTGGCGTACATTTTTTTCAATAATATTAGCTAAGACGCGTCTCACGCCGCCACTGGTCTTTAAAAATTAACTAATAACAAATTAAAATTAGTTTAGGGCTAAATTAACTTCCATTTTACCAAAAACTTCAGCCAAATTTTAATTAAATTGGATAAGGCATAATTAAGATATTATTAAAAACCCGACTTTATTTTAAATTTTAACATCCTGTATCTTAAAAACAAAGCATTTTCGGATCTATGTTTATATGAACTTTTTGACGTGACAACGTCTTATAATTTGATGGACCCGGCTGCACGCACCAAAAAACATGACTCATGCGGCGTTAATTCGCGCGTTTCATTTGAGGCTTGAAGTGCAAGCGAGAGCGCGGAACGAGCGACAAAGAGGCTTTTCCATGTTCGGCAGCGTTCGACGTCTGTTTTTCTGCTACCTGAGTGAGCGTGCAGCGAAAAGTGAATGTGGTGTCAATTGTTTATAAAAACGATAATTGCGGCGATAAGGGTAATGATTCTTCCGACGTTCATCAATTTTAGGCGTTCAACCAATCATAACCGCGGTAATAATTGGTGACAACTTTGACGTATTATATACCCATATAACATTTTCTGCCGGTGTTGTACATTTAATTTACTGGCATTGCCAACACTCTTTAATGGCAAGGCATTGGCAAAAAGGTATTAAAAAGACGCGAAAGTGGGCAATTGGTCGCTATTAGGCCACGTGTTGCAGATAAAGTGATGTCATCCGTCATTAATAAGTTATTGGCAAAAATGCATTTAAGATGATGGCATCCATCATTAATAAGTTATTGGCAAAAAGATAACAAAAGACACGAAAGTGGGCAAATTCAGATACTCCCAAGCAGCAAGCTAACGTCTTATTGACGAAAATTGTCGCATATACTTTTTTTTAAAGCTAAAATGATGCGATATTTTATTGGAAAATTAAAATAGAAAAAACTCCTTACTGCATGCAATTTCCTTGCAATGCAAAGTACCATCTCTCGGAACACTGTGCAACTTGGAGATGCAGATTTTTACACTAGCCGAAGATATTTCTTTCAAAGCTAAGTGAGATCACCTACCGCAGACCGCTCTCGAATTATTTTTGTCTAATGGGTACGGTTTAGACGATAAAAAGCGAAGATATTGCAGAAACGTAGTAAATATATATAATATTTTTATTAACACGTCTTTAAAACTTTTAATAAAGTTTTAAACTAAATGTTTACAGCTCCTAACAGTCTACTTGAATATCTTGCCTTCTCGACTAGCCATCACCAATTAATCACACAATACACACTTATTAGGTAATGAATACATTTAATTATGTCTATTAAACAACTCTTTTCTTTAAAAAGAATGTAAAAAGCTAGAAAATCACGTAGAAAACAAATGCACAAAGCGGTCACCTTCGGTCGAAATTATCGTAGCTAATTTTACCATCATTTTATTTTTATTCGCTCCAAAATACATAAACATTTTGTTTAACCTAATTTTTATTTGCATGATTTTTAATAAAATGTTATGAAAAGGCCATTTCCTTTAAATTATGTAAAAACATAAAATAATGTTGTTTAGCTGCCATTATAAATAAAACAGATCAAAAAAATTGCTTTAATGTTAATTAAATACCAATGTAAATAATATGGTTTAAAAAGTATGAATATGCGTTAAAGGTTTGCCTTCAAAAATCCAATATTTATTTGCCTGCAACAAAAACGCGTGCTTTATTTAATCAGGATTGGTATGCCGCCATTTTTGTATGCTTGCCGGCAATTCGCCTGCATGTAAAATTTATTGTCAATTAAGTGTTTATTTAGGGTTGACTTTTTAATGCGTATAAGATGTTGGCATAATATTGCCAGCAATTGCCAATGCTTTACCATCAATGCCAATATGAAAAATGTACATTGCCGGTAAATAGTGTTTGCTGGGTATTGTTTAAACGTCAACATAACCGATTGGTAAATACCGAGAATTGGTACTTCGCCTAAAATTCATGGTTGTCACGTTCAACTATCGTCAATAAACCGACTTTGCAGACAACCGTTTTTTTTAATAAAATTGGCATAGGAATATGCCCATAGGTTTTCTTACCGCAATTAGGAAACACCCTGTATAATTTGTTTTATTTTGCCGCCGCCGTTGGCGTTGATAAGAGGTCAAGAAATAATTGATTTGACAAACAAAATTATGAGTGCAGGGTAAACATAAAAAAATAAAATATTTATTTAAAAAGTTTATGGTTTTACCTTTTTTATTTTTATTGTTGAATTATCGATCATTGTTTATGAAACATCGATAGATGGTTTTTATTTGGGTACACGCCAAAATAAAATTGAAAGTACTAAAAAACCAAAAAATATTAAACAAGTAAAAAGATAATTAAAAATCGACGTTTCGGTGGCAAATCTGCCACCGTTGTCAAGATAAATGTAATAAAAATAATAAAAATAAAAACTTACTATTATTTAGGTTTTAAAATTCACTATTTTTCTGTTTTTTTGGGATATTCTGAAAATCTGAAAAACTTTGACATTAAATGTCAAAACATGTTTGTTTGGTTATAGTGTCATAGTGACATAGATAATTGGTTGCTGGTGTATTGATTGTTTATTTTACAAAAAGGTGAATAGTTAGTTAATTTTTAGTCTTCCTGAAGATACTTCAGTATCAAGCAAAGGTAACCAAGAGTTATTTAAATTAACTGAAATTGATGCTACACAATTATCTTTATTTAATAATATATACGCACTTTCTTTGATTTTTCGTTTTTTAGAACAAGTTTCCTTTGCTAAAATGCTCGAAGCATCCCAGTTTATTCTATGATTGTTATCAAATGCGTGTTGGCAGATTTTTGATTTATGAAATTCAGTGTTTTTAATGTATGATCTGTGTTCTTTTATGCGTTTGGCTAATGGTCTACAAGTTTCACTTATATAAAATTTATTGCATTCGCAAGGTATTTTATAAATGACATTTTTGTATTTTCATTTAAGTTGTATGGTTTTGTTTTTGTTAATTGAGATCTGATTGTGTTTTGTGTTTTAAAGATTGTGCGAATATTAAATTTATGCCCTATTCGTTGAATTTTATTTGATAGTCCGGGAATGTATGGTAATAATAAATTTGTAATAGGTCTATTTTGATTTTGTCTTATAACTGGAGTTTCAAATTCAAGGAAACAATTATTTATAAAATCAAGAGGATAATTATTTTGAATTAAAATATTTTTTAAATAATCTTTTTCAATATTTATATTTTGATTAGAACAAATGACTTTAATTCTATCAAATAGACTTTTTACTTGTTCGATGTCTCGTTGCCATCGATGGTCGGCTTTCGATATCGTCATCGATTTTCATCATCCTCTACTCCTCAGTACGGTATAGATGATGACAACGAACTGAACGAACTCTAAAGAAATTTCTTAAGAATTCGCGTTGGCGTATAAACGTTGTAGCTTATTGCCTATCACGCCCTTGGTTGACAGTGTAAAAAACTAAGCGAACCTCGATCCGTGAAATGAATACTTAACAAAAAATAAGTATTCTTAAGAAACAGTCGAAAATCATTCTATAAAAATAAGACAGTAAAAACTCCTGACTCTTGTAACTTTCTTGCAAAACAAGGTTTTCACATTAGCTAATGTAAAAATATATATTTTTGTATATATCAAATATTTGTTACTACGCCAATAAAATGTATTTTATAATTGAACTATATTTTTAATATGTCTTTATTTTTTTCTATGCTTACATTTTGGATTGATAAAATATAAATTTTTAATTTAGTTACAAATGTTTCCGTAACTTTTGTAAATGTAGAAGAAAAATTAATATTTAAATGGCCAAGTTTGCTTTTATACCTTGGGTTTGTCAATTATAGTTAGGTTTTGTTACAAAGAGAATAAAGTAACTTTTGTATGTTTTGTTACTTAGATATACCTATTAGAATTTAAAATTAAATTTTATATTCAAAGGAATAAACTTGTGTTTGTGGTTGTCTTAAACCAGATGTCCGTAGCCAGTAGCTCACCCCTCAATATTTTAATTTTTAAAATATTGAAATAAAAGTTGTTACAAAGGCATATTCCACGGGGTGTTTCACAACTTTTCTTGAAAACTTTAAAGGCAAATTCTACAATAAAAAAATGGGAAAAAAATTATATGAACATATGTCCTAAACGTCTTAGTTTTTGAACTACAGGGTTTTTAAAAATTATTGTTTTTTATCATAACTTTTGTACTAATTCAAATATTTAAAAGAAATTGAGAAACGCCTCCTATGCTCTAGAAGACATTTTTTGGCATACAAGAAAAAAAAATACCATTTTCGACCATGAGAGATTTAAGGTAAATATGTTTTGATACAAAAATGGTAGACTAACTATTTTTCTAAATATTTTAATTTTTTTAATTTTCATTAAGTTTGGAACAACCTTGATCTCTTGGCTTTTTTGATTTAATGCACGGTTTTCGCGTAAATAAATAGAAACTATTTTTGGTCATGGTCAAATCCCTGTTTTATTTAAGAATAGAAGTAGAATTTAATATTATCGATACGAAATGACCATGCAAAGAAATGGTTTTTATTTATTTACGCCATAACAGTCCATCAAATAAAAAATAGTTAGTGGATCATATTCCAAACAAAATGGGAATTTTAAAAATATTTTTACTTAAGAAAAATGCAGTGGCGTAAATTTATTTTGGTGCATAGGAGACGTCCCTCAAAATTTTTACCACACTATAATTCAAAAACTAAGACGTTTAGGACATATGTTATATATATATATATATATATATATATATATATATATATATATATATATATATGCTTCAATTTTTTTAAACCATTTCTTATAATTTACTTTTGTTTACTTTGTTTCTTGGGATTGAGGTTATTAATAAAACAGTAATTTACATTTTCTGACGTTTCGCCTTACATGGAAGGCTTTTTCAAAGATCTATTTATTTATTTTAACGATAGTCTTTTGGCATGTTCCTACAAAATAATAACGAGTTAAAACCATAATAATTATTTACAAAATATTAAATGGATGATTTTTTTACATTTAAAATTCTTACATTTATATAATAAAACTGACACAAAAGTAGACATAAGACAATTAAAATTATATTTTAAAAACATTAAACTAATAAAATAAAACAATGGGATACGCACCTTGAAAACATACCTTTTACATTAGATATTTATTAGAGATTAATGCAACTGTTTTGTTGGTAGTCGGCAGGATAAGAATTTCAGGTGATTTTTTTTTATAACTTAAAAATTGTGTTAATACGATTTCAAAAAATGTAATCTTAATCCCATGTAGTGCAGATAATTATGTTATGTTTGAGATAGATACTTTTATTATTTTATTAAATTGTAATAAATTTGACTTAAGTTTTCAATGTCTTTTTTTGTTCATACAATTTTTCTTTTTTTATATGGATCATTTCCTTTACCATTTGTTTTTGGTATTTTTATCTTGATGAAGTATTTTTGTTTCTGTGTAATTAAAAGAATGTTTTGTTTCTATTTCGTGTTTATGTAAAGCTGTAGATGCATTTTTTTGGTATTTGTGACAATTTAATCTTTTGTTTAGATGTTGGGTAGTCATACCAATGTATTTTTTGGACAATTAGAGCAAGGGATGGAATAAACGACATTTGATTTTTTCTTTTGGGGTGTTTGACTTTTTTATCTTGTAAAAAATTGACTTTTTAAGTTGTGTCCTTTGTGACATACTATAATATTGTGTTTATTTAAAATATATTTAATTTTTTCCGACAAATAGTTTGTGTATGGCATGGCGATATATTTTTATTTTCTAAGTTGTAATTTTTGGTAGTGAAGGCCTCTTTATTATAAAATTTTTGAATTCTTTGTTTAATTATATATATATATATATATATATATATATATATATATATATATATATATATATATATATATATATATATATATATATATATATATATATATATATATATTCCACGAGATTGAAATAATGAATGTTTCAGTGTTTCAATCTCGCAGTGTAAACATTTTTGAAGATGCTTTGTGTAATCGATTATGAAATGTCGGTAAACGATTTTAATTTGACGCGGTCTAAATCCAAGAACCAAGATTCCTCTGCTGACCAAGGCCGTGAAAGCTTTCGTCCTATGCTGGCTCATAATAGGATTTTTTTATAAAGGCACATAACAAATTACCCTCCTGTATAATTAAAAAAACAAAAAAAAGTAGGTTCTACTTAATCTAACAGTTTTGTTTGAAAGCCATTCTGAAAGCTGACAAAAAACATGATTGTTTATTTATACAGAAACACAAAAAGCGTGCACCCTCATTAATTTGAGTACAAATTAAATAAAAGTCTTATACACAGTTTTTCTTAAATGATATATGAAACCAATTTTCTTAAAAGCTTTTGCTGACTAGTCCTTTTAAAGGGAGAAGTGTGCTTTTTTACGTTAATCGAAACAAATTCGGTTAATGGTCTAAAAGATTGGATAAAAGGTCACATATTTCTTGCAAGGTCAACGTTGTTCATTATTTTTCTTTGGTGGGCAGTTTTTGTTGTTAAATACGCACCTTTTGTGGTTTTCTTATTTTTTATGAGTGTGACTGTAGCGCCAGGCTCAAATAATAAAGCATGTAGACCCCGTTCAAAATATAACCGAACACCCTGTACCAATACCTAACTACTTTGCAAAAAAATGTACTAAGGTTTTTTGAGTCGGAAGATTTTAAATTAATAAAACGTTTTTATCACAAAGTTGTCGTTAGTTAACCCTCATAAAAAAAAAACAAGTTATATATATGTCACAGGTATATTGTAAAATCAGTCCTAATGTAATATACCTAGGCTTTTATAATACGACTAGGCATATTGTTAAACGATACGAATAATTCAGAATCTTACAATTTACCTAAAATATTTAGGCATAATATCATATGCCTGCACCTTGTCAGGGCTGTATTAGAGAGAGATTTATTAATTATAGATGTCTTTAATTTTGCTGGGTTCATTTGTGTTACTGGTTGTGATTCTATATGTGTTAGTTAATACGTTTTTCCATCTTTGTTTGTGAGCTTTTTATTGTGTCTTTATTTATTCTTTTATTCTTTGTGTTTCCTATATTTTGTCTATTAGTTGGTTTCTTTTTAGAAATTCCATAATTTGAAGCGAGGACTTTTCTTTGATGTTTCCTATTATGTTCATGTTTTGTAGTTCATTTTTATATTTATTTCAGTTTTCGAATGTGTTGAACGCTAAGTATACAGTCGAATATTTCGCATCGAGGAGGGTCGGTTTTCTCTATCTGGTATTTGTGAGTTAGATTAGTGTGACCGATTCGTAGTCTGGCCATGATGCAAGATGTTCTTCTGGTCAAATGAGATATGTGGTTTTGTTCAAAGTATTGTGGTTTTACATTTTGTAGTTTATTGTTTTTTTATCTTTTTGACACTCCACGAAGGCTATATGCCCAAGTACCAGAGTACCGTGGGTGTCGGGTTATTAGATGTTTAACCCCTTTTTCCACGCTGTTCCCTCAACGTTATCCAAGCACTGAAACATGCAATTTTTGCATTTCACAGCACTTTTTAGATAACGCAGTAGTGCCACCACGAACGATATTTTTTGTAAATACCTACTACCTGGGGTAGGCAGAATACTACACAGTGGTTTGCCAAGCCATCTGTGAGGTGACGAGCGATTAAATGCCAGTGTCCGGTTCCGAGATTCGAAAGCAAAAGCAGTGAGAAGCTGGTACGTTACCGCTGCACTACGCTCGCTTGCTTTCTTCTAAGCCCCAGTCTAATTGTGTAATGTTTTTGATATGTTTTTTGAGAGGTTTTGTAGGTCCTTTTTGTAGAAAACATTATTTATGTTCATCTATGTGTTAGATTCAGTTTTAGCCAGTATATCGGCCTGTTCATTCCCTTCTATGCCTACATGTCCCGGTGTCCAAAGAAATATTACTTTTTTTCTTTGAATGCGAATTCTTTCTAGTTTGTATTTAATTTCTATTACTAACGGGTGGTCTAGTGAGTAGGATTCTATTGATTTTATATAGCTCAGAGAGTCAGTTGCAATTACCCAATTAGTGGTAAATCTAAGTAGTATAAAGTCTAGGACTTTTATGATAGCAAAAAATTCAGATGTATATACTTCTGTTGTATAGTTCAGATCATAAGAGCTCTAAAGGTCTGGGGTCCATCAAAGCTGCTAAAACCTTGTTGTTGTTTTTAGAGCCATCAGTATAGATAAAATTGTAATATTAAGATTTTGAATTTATGTAGTTTTTAAAGATGTTTTTGATGACAGAGGGATTATATGTATCTTTCGGAAATGCAAGCATGTGATCATCTTTACAAATTGGTAAAGTGTTCCAAGGGGAAAAAACTTTTGCGATGTTTTGTAAACTGGAGGGAATGATAGACATAGTCTTTCTTTTAGGTTGTAGTAATTTGCAGCGGTTCCTTAAAAGAGTTTCTGGTATTATTCATTGTTGGGGGGGATTGAAGAATAAGTTATAATGTGGAATATGAGGACTGAATCTAAGGCTATCTGAGTATTTCATTAATAGCAGTTCTCTTCTTTGGTGGAGAGAATACTTTTAACCGGGCTAGTTCTAAATGGTCCCAGTATTTTAAAAAAAAAACTCCCTTGTCTAGCTCCTATTACTCCCCTGCCTGGCGCCTATTTTTCATGGGCGCCCTAGGCTGTAGCCTAGTTAGTCTAATGGATAATACTGCCATGCACTTTGTAAGGCTTAATGTTAGAAATGATTCCTAGCGCGATTGCTTTAGAATCAGCAGCGAGACTCCGTGCTCTATTGAATTCTACACCACACTTTCTATCGTAGATTTCTATTTGAGAAGTCGATAATTGTACTTTTTGGCACTCGGTGTCACAATAGACTGAATATCGGAAATGTTTGTAAAATGTCTATATGTGTACTAATACTTCTCAAAAAGAATAGACAAGGATAGAGGATCAATCGCCGTTTCGAAAATTGGCACAATTTGAAGAAAGGGTCTGCGGGATGGCAGGGCATGCGCATACGCACTCCCAATGCCAAAATCGGCGGTATATTCAAAAACATTGATTTATTGAGTAAATATATATAAAACATTAATAAAAAGTGTAAAATGTGGTTTATACTGAAATTTATTAATACACTACTCAAAAGAATTATCGCATATGCTCAATTAATTTTTAATCGCCCTGTATGATGTGCTGTTGAAAGGGAGTAGTCAAATTTGTGATTATAAAATATCAGAAATAGGTAAGGGCATAAATTATTCACAAATGAGATTTCTCCCTTTTAACAGCACATTATATAGGGCGATTAAAAATTATTCATTTTTTCAAATTTTTTTTATTACCCCGTAGGATGTATTGCTAACAGTAAATAACAACGGTTACGCCAAAGTTATAGCTTCCCCTTTCTTTAACATCTTCTTTTTTAATTGTAATTAAATCAAAGCATTTTTGTATTAAAGCTTATGAAAGAAATCGAGCATATGCGATAATTGTTTTGAGTAGTGTATTTTAATGACTACATATTGGTAATTTAGTGCTAATAGTGTATTAAAATCTATTTGGTAGAAGACTATTTTTTTTTAGATTGGAATAGGTTAATGTGGAAAAATGTATAGGTATAAATTTTAGGGAAATGAGAACTGAAAATAAAAATCTAAATAGAATTATTTCTTGAAAACTAAACTTTTATTGCGAGATTACTTATTTAGCATAAAAAATGGTACTAAATGTAAAAGAAGAGTATAATTTTAAGAAATATATGAAAATAGCATGCTCAAACTTACCAATCAAATAAATTTTAGATTTATGTTGATCCTATTTAGTTGAAAGGTATTATAGTCTATAACTTAATATTACCTACTTATACTAAGAAAAGCGTAGTAGGATTTCAGTTTCTATAGGCCACTGTGCTTGGTCCATTTTATTCGATATCTACATACTTGTTTTTTTAAGTATGAGGAAGCAGATAAGATTGTAGGTTTTAATTAACAATGAAAATTTAAGTTTCCACATTACTGGATACTTATTTTAAAATAAAATACTTTTGTAAAAGAAGCTCAAAAATGCTCGTTATTGCAGAAAAAAATCCTAATCCTAAACATCTTTTTTCCATAAATTTTCAATATTGACAAAAATAAGTGTACTTTCCTCTTAATATAAATTTATATTTTTTAAGATATTTCATATACCTACCACTGAAAACAATTAATATCGAATGGTTAAATTTTTTCGTAAAATTAATAATAAGTTTGCCTTATGGTACGAACTTAAGTAGACACACTCTATATCTTGGTTTGTACCTTAACTGGGTCAGTTATTAAGTTTTTTAAGTGTTTGGGCTTTGGGCCTTTTTATTTTTTCGCTTTAGTATAATTTTTATCACTATTAATACTTTTTAAACTGATCATTTGTCTGACTTTTACAGTTCAGGCAAATTTTTTAAATAGAGTGACGCACACAGAAATCCTCTATTGGTTTATTGTGCTTTTACCTCCAGCAAGATATTCAATAAATATATTTTACGGATGTATATAAAATATAAATGTATATAATGTTTTGTTACATAAATAAATCCTAGATAAAGTGTTAATTTGTTTTTATTCAAAAAAAAACAACGTAAATAATTTAAAAAATAATTTATTAAAAAACCCATAAATTTCCACAAATTTTGTTTCAATAATTTATATCTATAACATAGGTCACACGTAAAATCAAACCGAATAAAACACAAAACAAATATACAGCCACAACAATCACAAAACATCAGCCATATTGAACATGTGAAAGTCAAGAGTTTTGACATTTATAACAGCCAATAGCAAGCCGGAAAAACAACCTCCCATGCGCATGACGAGTAATCCCGCTGTGTTAAGTTAACCATCAAACCGGTGAAAGTTCGCAAGATATTTGGCTGATAGTATTGATTCAGACACAAAATGTTACGTAAAAAGTGCGTACTGAAACAAAAATTCTAAATAAATCCATACTTTTAACCAAGCACGTCCTTTTACCAACGTTAAGCAAGAATAAAATAAAACTTTGACGAGCTCTTTTGGTCGCTGAACACAATCACCAGTCGCAGGTGTGTGCCATTTCTTAATTGGTGGGGGTAAATCAACTGTTTCTCTCCCTTGTCCATTCTCTTTGATACTTCTCTGTTTAACTGTGCATGATGAAAATGGACACACATACAGGTATTGCGAATTAGATTTACGGAATATCATTATTGAGCAATTATTGTTCTTAACACGGAACAAAAAAGGGTTAGGCTTTTAATCGATTTTTATTTTATCTTATTCTTTTACTCTTGGAGTCAATTTTGCACTATGGCATTAGCATTTAATATGTCCATCGGTTATTCCCTCCCTATATAGCGGTTAATGTTCCTTACTTTAAATAATTTTAATCAGTATAAAGCAAAATATTTGACCAATTTTTTAAACTAAAAAAATCAATAACAAATTAGCTTTATACAATTGTGAATCTTTGCATAAATGAAGGTCACATTGGTTGGACAGTAAACACATGGCTAGAAATAACATTATATTTTTCTATCATTGTTAAAAACAATAAAATCAATCTTTGCATTCTAATAACACAGAAACAACCAAATAAACATATAAATCATAATAAACTAACAAACACTAAATTTAGTTCAGGGTTATGTACGATTTTTTTTTAATTTTGGTAGAATTTGACACGTTTGCTTATATGCGACCAAATTGATCGACTTCAAGTGTGTTTTCTTGAACACAGAGTGCGAGTGAGGTAGAATGAAGTCGATTTGTAGATTACTACAGTACACAGAGCAGACTACATTAAATCCGTCGTATTATACGACTGGCGGTCTGTCAGGCGAATTGCAAAGCATACATTTGATTGGTTCGAAGCGCTATGGACGGTCATGCAAAACTGTCATATTAAGGCAGTCATGGTTAGCTCTGGTTAGTTAAAGCTTTGTTTTAATTTCTTAGTAAAGCGAATTAAAAAAAGAAAAAAATATTTAACTAACCACGACCGCCTCAATATGACGTTATGTTTCAAAGCACATATGAAATGTACTGGTAATTTCAAATTTTACATGAATATTATTCTGACTTTAATAGTATGTTTTTTTAAATAATAAGGCGGCGATTTTTTAACACAAAAAAAATAGTGTATTATACCCGGAAAAATTTATAGGCAGTCCGTTATTTCCCAAATCTATTTTTTTAGCGATAAACTTTTAGTTTATAGCGTAAAAAAATATCTAATGTAAAAATGCTTTTAATTCCTGATTCAAATCGTGCCGAAATCATGTTGCTTTTCCTATTTAAATAACATGGGATTTTCTCCCAGATACACATAGATATAAAAATCCACTGATGAAAAATTTGACGCTCTACAAAAAGTTCTCTTAAGAATTTTTGATTAAGATAAGTAACTTCTTTAAGAGTTATTTAGCGTCAAACGTTGAGTTAAGATTGAGTTGTGGCCAGCCTCGGAAATTTAATAGTAAACCGGTATTTTTTATATAAAAACTCTGTATATTACATCACCATTAATAAGATCTTTTAAAGAGCTTTAAGAAAGCATAAAAAAATACCTAATACTAAAAATTTTGTTTTTAACTCGAGTGCGCAATGAAGTTACTTTGCGCACCTTTTTGTGTGCGCAAAGTTGTACTTTCCGCACCAAATTTTACTTAAAAAATGAAGTTGGTTGTAAGCAAAACAACAAAAAAATTCAAAACTGAAAAATACAATTTGACGTTAAAAAATAAAGAATATTAAAATAAAAATAAATATATGTTTTTACTTTTTAAGACACTTATAGAAAACATATTATTTCTAACATTTGCGCAAAGTGTCTTTTTCCCAATTTAAAATTATTTAAACTCCGCTTCGCCTCGTTCATCTAACTGCTTTTGCATGCGGGAAAGTATCACTTCCGCACTTCTTCACACTAACCCAGTGGCGTAGCTACTATGGGGTTAGGCGGGGCAGTGCCCCGGGGCCTTAGAGCTGAGAGGGGTCCCGTGCTTAGTACTAAAATACTAAAAACAAATCTGGTATTAACTTTTTTTCTACCAAACAGAATATATTGGTGTAGTTAGTATATGAAAATGTTTAAATATTTTTTTCTTGCTCCTCGACATTTAAAATCTTTTTAGGCCCTACTTTAGTTTTTTGCCTCAGGGCTCCTACTGACCTAGCTACGCCACTGCACTAATCATAATTATTTTCTATAGATATTATTGCTTACTTTCTGTAAACATTTATGTAAAAAGTGAAACAATTATTGAAGCAGTAGCAAATTAAACGATTTCTTTTTCCTCCTGCAAAAACTGTCCAAATCACCCATGAGGTATTGCCATGTTAATTTAATTTTTTTCACGCTACCTTTTATCCTAAAATATATACTTTTGTTACGTTTTAAATAAATACCTGTATACCAATGCTTTTGACCTAAAAATGTAAACCAAATTTGAAATTTTAGGTAATAAACTTTGAACGTTCCTAATTTCTGCATCAAAACTTAATAGCTTCAACTAGCTAAAATGTATCTTACGTTTATTATAATACTTATCTTGAACAACTTCCTCTGCAACTTACCTGAAAAAAAAACACATAAATAAGTAAAATGCTTTTGAATGGACAGTGTTATAACCAAGTTATATATATATATATATATATATATATATATATATATATATATATATATATATATATATATATATATATATATATATATATATATATATATACAGGGTGATTCACGGTCGATGGTAGGTTAGACGTTTATGGAAAACGGAACGCAGAATTTTTCTGAAAATTTGGCATCTTACATTTTCTTACCTGTTCTATCGATCTAAAATATTTTCAGCATTGCGACGTTGCCGCTTCTATCAAAAAGTCCTAGAAACTTTATTTTTTTAAATGGAACACCCCTATATTAACAAGTTTTTATATTCGCCCTTTTATTATAAATCTTTTTTGTTAATATTGCCCTATACCTATCTCTATCGGTTTTTGAGATAAAAATAATTTGTGTTAAATATGGTGCAAAACATGGCCCTAATTAAACTTAAGTAAATTAGTGCTCTCAATTCATGAAAAGTTGATGTTTTGGTGGTAGTTTAGACAGACACGATGTATTTAATTTACACCGGCAAATCGACTCCATATCATACAGGGCGTGCTAAAATTACTATTATTTCCGTTATTCTTAAAAGGAGTCAAAAGATCATTTTTTCAAATGAAACCCCTGTATATTACTCAATAAAATTAAAGATGAAGAAGAACGCTTTAAGATGACATATCATGTCCCTATACCTAAATTATCAAGATTTTTTAATAAATCCGCTTTTTTGTAAAAAAATATTTTTAACGAATTTAATGTTAAGTAACCATGGAAATATTAAGCTTATGACAGTTTGGTTGATTTTTATGAAATTATTTATTTTACACGGACAGTGTGATCAAATCATTGCCAGAAGATGCAAAAAATTTAACCAAATGTATCCTGAATTAAGACCAATGAACGAGAGGAAGTTTGTACGACTACAAAATAATTAAATTAACATGTGAAAGTACAGAAAATAACATAATTAGGACGAATTAAAATAACAAAATTGTAAACAAAATAACAAATTTTTAAAATAAATGCTAAAAATGACCGGCTTATTAAGAAAACTTGATGATTTAGGTATTGGGACATGATATGTCATCTTAAAGCGTTCTTCTTCATCTTTAATTTTTTGAGTAATATACAGGGGGTTTCATTTGCAAAAATGATCATTTGACCCCTTTTAAGAATAACGAAAATAATAGTAATTTTAGCACGCCCTGTATGATATGGAGTCGATTTCTCGGTGTAAATTAAATACATCGTTCCTGTCTAAACTACCACAAAAACATAAACTTTTCATGAATTGTGAGCACTAATTTACTTAAGTTTAATTAGGGCCATGTTTTGGACCATATTTAACACAAATTATTTTTATCTCGAAAACCGGTAGAGATAGGTATAGGGCAATAGTAACAAAAAGTATTATAATAAAAGGGCGAATATAAAAACTTGTTAATATAGGGGTGTTCCATTTAAAAAATAAAATTTCTAGGACTTTTGATAGAAGCGGCTACGTCGCAATGCTGAAAATATTTTAGATCGATAGAACAGGTAAGAAAATGAAAGATGCCAAATTTTCAGAAAAATTCTATGTTCCGTTTTCCATAAACGTCTAACCTACCATCGACCGTGAATCACCCTGTATATATATATATATATATATATATATATATATATATATATATATATATATATTTGGCTCTGACTTAAATATAATTTAAATTTAAACATACAATGCATTTCTTTAATCCCCTCCCTTTTATTTTTTAAACGAATTTATTTAAAAAAATATTCTTCAGGATTTACAATTAATGCATAAATACTATATTTTAGAATATTGGCTCTAGCTTAAATTTAATTTTAATTTAAAAATACCCTAAGCATTTAAGCAACTACAAATACAAAACAACCCATAATATTTTTTTGCAAGGGTTACACCTATTTTAGAATAATAAAATTTACCACTTGTTTTCTGTCAGTGTATTTTAAACATACAGGTGCATTTCTTTAATCTCTTCACCCTTTATTTTTAAACGGATTCCTTAAAAGTTAAACTATGGATCTAAAATAAATGCATAAATATTATATTTTAGAGTAATATTGACAAATAATAATTTTAAAATTACGGCTGGGCACCACCTTAAAAAAAAATTAAATGGAAAGAATAGCCAACTAGCACATTATTTTAAAGCTTCTGACGGTTATAGTTACGGATCCCTGGACCATTACAACAAGCTAATTTTGCGTGAGTAGCTTCATTTTAACGAGACGCCCAATTTTTTTCCTTACAACAATTTTCATTGGTGGTAGTTTACAGGGTAGCAAAGTTGAAACATGTTGATTTGACGAGTATAAAAAAATGTATTACCAACAGCGTAATTTCAAATAAATAATTTAAATCAACCTAAAAAAATTGTCCTACAAAATTAAAGGTTTGATTTAGAGGGAGTTCTCCACCACCAACATGTATAATTAACGATGTCATAAAAAGTTACTACTAACTAGCTGATTTTTTTTCTGTTGAATAATTAATATTTATATAATTTAACAACCATATTGTCCTACAAATTGCGTGGTAATAATATAAAAATATATATACTTTTTGTCTTACCCTGTATATTATCGCCAGTATTACAATTAAAAAGTTTAAAAGAGATTTAAGAAAATGTCACATTTAGTACTTCTAACTTTATTGGTCTTGGAAATATGGTCACCCTTAAGTTAGCGCGCACATACTACGGCATCGGACGGACGATACGGATCGAAAAAAATAGTTTTAGTGAAATTAAATGACACACACGCACATGCGAGTCATGGATAAGTCATAGGTGAATCATAAATCAAAGCAATTTTTAACCGTGGGCGAAAATCCCTGGGTTTAAACCTCCAGGTAGGAATCGGCTCAAATACTTGTCAAATAACGAAATCTTTAATCTGTATCGCACACATGGAACAATCTGTCAGATTTTAATTAAAGTTGCTATATTTTTGCAGGATTTTTTAAACCCTGTGCCTTCCGTCCGTACATACGTGCGCTGCTGCGTTTAATTTTGCCGAGACTATTATTTCCGAACTGTACCGACCGTCCGATGCCGTCGTATGTGCGCGTACCTTTATCAGGAATCTTTAGGTAATTTTTAAAATACCTGTATTTTGGATTAGAGGAAGGTATTGAGTTTATATTCTAAGGTTATATAGAACTCGCCAGGGCTTTTAAATGATGTGCTTTAAGTAGCCCCCTTTGATTTAAGTTTTCTCAAGATGGCACACATGTCAATGTAAACTCTAAAATACAGGGGTGATTCAAAAATCGATTACAAAACTTAAGAAGGTGATTCTACTTGACAAAATAAGGGTAGAGCTTCATATATATTTTTTTTCAAAATGTCATTCGTTTTCGAGTTACAAGCCGTCAAAGTTCAATTTTTATTTTGGTTTTTTTCGCCCTACTGCATTTATTTTTTAACGAACCCAGTTGATATTTGGCACACAAATCTAGCTTGGCAGATTCTAAAATTTTAAGACAAAAGTACTTTTTTAAATACCGCCAGAGGGCACTTTTACCTACAACTTAAAAATTTATTTACATCATAACTTTTTTATTTTGACAGATATCGCAAACATGTGGGCGCCAAACGTTTTTTATTTTTAACACTCCGTAGTTCAAAAACTAAGACGTTTAGAACATATGTTTATATGAAGTTTTTTTCTTATTTTCTTTGTAGAATCGCCCCGCAAAGTTTGTCGGTTAAGTTACTGGACACCCTGTATGCATGTAGGTAATTTGATTGAAATTGATGAAAATTTTGATGTCTATTGGTGCCTAAACGGTGAGGTTTATCGACTTTAATAGAATGTATCTTATTTTTTCAGTTTTTTATTGTCTACAAAATGGCGCCCCTAGCTTTGCGATATCTGTGAAAATAAAAAAGGTATGATGTAAATAAATTTTGAAATTTTAGGTACAGTGCTCCTCTGGCGGTATTTTAAAAAAGTACTTTTGTCCTAAAATTTTAGAATCTGCAAAGCTCAATTTGTGTGCCAAATATCAACTGGATTGGACAAAAATAAATAGCAGTAGGGCAAGAAAACCAAAATAAAAATTGAACTTTGACTGGCTTGTAACTCAAAAACGAATGACATTTAACATAAAAAATAATTATATGAAGCTCTACCCATATTTTATCAAGTGGAATCGTGATCGATTTTTGAATCACCCTGTAAGTAGTACCTATAGACAGGTTAATTTTTTATGTATACCACAGTTTTACTTTCTTAATTTGATATCGTTCAATAAATTAAAGGAGGGGGACGGACATTGAATATATTGCACTGCATAAAATAACATATGTGGAACATTTTGTGGAAAATATTTCCTTGTAAGCTTAATTAAACAATATTTTATTTTTTATTAATTATTGTAAAACCATTTTTAAAATGTTTTAGTCGCTTTACAACAGCTTTACAGTATAAAACTGGTGCACAATACAAAATAGGAGTTCTAGTTATAACACCCTTTATAATAGTATTTACACGTCAGCATACAGCCACCATTTTAAAATTTTTATCTGTCAAGGTAACTCTAAAATATAGTACTTATGCATTAATTTTTATATCCCAACAGTTTTACTTTTTAACACGCTTTTATTTGTTCTTTGAGTTGTAACTACCCATCTATGTAACGGAATCTTTGAGCCTAATTTTTACCAACTTCCAGGGATTCAATTTCTTTGAAACTTTGCACACGTGCTCAAGGACCGATGACAATGCAATAATTTTGAGAAAACAGTGATCCCGTTATCCTGATTAGGACCGCCAGGATAAATAAATTCCTTTACAGATCCATAATACTACTCTTTGACAAAATGTGCGAAGGAATTTTTTAGTGAATAAACTGGAGCATTTATTTTTAAAAAACTAATTGATATATCGAACTAAAAATGAAAAATAAATAATAGTTTAAAAACTAAAAACACGCTTTTATATGGAACCGAACTAAAAATAAGAAAATAATTTTTCATTTCAAAGAGTTTGTCACTTCAGAGTAAAAGCGTGGGGTGCATTTTACTATTTTTTCATAACTTTTCCCTCATAGATATTTGCAAATAGAATAATTATAACATTTAATATATTAAGCACCCCACGCTTTTTACTCTGAAGTGACAAACTCTTTGTAATGAAAAATTATTTTCTAATTTTTTAGTTTGGTTGCATATAAAAGCGTGTTTTTTAGTTTTTTAAAATATTATTTATTTAATTTGATTCGTTCAATAAATAAAGGGGGGACATTAAAGAAATTCACTCTATATTGTAGTCTTTTGTATTTATAAATATACATATGTGTGGTAAAAACATTTTGTGAGTATTTTCCTTGTGCTAATTTTTTTAATTACTGTACAATCATTTTAAAAAATAATATAATTATTATCTTATTTATGTTCTGGTCGCGTTACAACAGCTTTACAGTAGAAAATGTTGCACAATAAAAATAGGAGCTCTAGTTATAACACCCCTTATAATAACGTATGTCCTAAAAGTTTTGGCACACAATATTTATCGGTTTTTTTAATGAAGAAATTTATTTAAACAATAACTAGTTATCATAAATTACAACTCAATACTTAACTAAACTATACTATCGAATTATGTGGAGTGGCCCATTCTGCTCTACCAGACGCAAATTTCTTCGAATGTCTCTTAATGAGGTCCTGGACGAAAATCAGTTCAATTTCTCTTAATTTCTCGTAAATTCGCACGTGGTCTTCCACTTTTTGGGAGATTCAGACATGGTATTCCCTGCTCGCACTCCGCTATTGTTCTATAAATGGTTCTGCGTGAAATGTTTTCATTCTGGAATATTCGACAGATTTCAGCTTTGGGTATCCGCCCAACTAACTTGTAGATACTTTTTCTTATTTCTAATTTATACGACATCTTAAAGCGAAAACTTCAAAATAAATAAATCTCAACTGACAGTAAATAAAGTAAATAAACTTTTGTTTTCAAAGGCAACTTGATATTATTTTGTTTTTGTTAAAATTAAAGACAATGAGTTTTGTGCCAAAACTTTTAGAACATACGTTAGTATTTACACGTTTGCAAAGTGTTTTCATCTATCATTAAATCCATTTGACCGCAGGCTTACTCAATTAGCTACCGTCAACATTGTACTAAAATTCTAGAATTACAAAAACAAATGCTTTTATTCAGTGTAAATGATCTGCTAGAAATACTTTTGGTTTTATTTTAGGTAGTGGTTTTATTACGGGTAAAAGCCTAAATTAAACTTAATCGTTTTTCTAATACTTATTAAACAAATAATATAAAAAGCTATGGAATATTTTTCAGCAAATTAATATCCCTTTTAACGTATTATTTCAAAAGCGATTCAAGTCAACCCTTAGGTAGGCGCGCTGGGAATAAACTGACCCGCAGCTTTGTAAATTTTGTAATAACTTTGAGATTAGAAATAATTTCTAGGTACCTTCCTAAAACCTTGTTGGGTATATGCTCATAACAAAAAAACACAACGAAAAACACCAATGATTTGAAAAAATTCACGTTTTTGCGGCTGGGTCAATTTGAGCCCCACGCGACTCTTAACAGTTACAGTTTTAAGCAATATCGTATAGTTGTGGGACGTTCAGGGATTAGATGTATTGTTTGTCCCCCACAAAACTACAATAAAGCCTCGTTTTCAGAACTACGTCGTGTCGCCAGCGACAATCCCTCCGCCGCCGTGTTTATTGTAGGGGGCACAACATGATATATGCTCTGTCGCTGCGACAAGGATCGTGTTGCTGCGACAGAACCGTGTCGCTGCAACACCGTAATTGTCGCTGGCGACACGCACAAAATTCAACTCGAATGGCTGTCGCTGGCGACAAAAGAGTGGGGGAAGTCTGTCAAAAAATATTTAGCTCCCATTGGTCCCCTACATTGTCGCTGGTGACGCGAAATAGTTCTGATAACAAGGCTTTAGACGGTAAATTTTTATGTGAAGTATAAATCAGCCAATGTGCAAACATCATATGAAATCAATTTGTTAGCAGTGCCTAGCTCCAAGACAACAAGAATGAACAGATTCAGAATAAACTCCCACTGCATTTGCTATTATAAATATTTTAACTATTATTTTAAGGTAAACTACGTTTTTTAGTTTTATTTTATGTTTTTCAGTCCAAGTGTAAAAACTCTCTAGAAGTAAATAGAACGTAGAAGAATAATAATTTTTTTTTATTTTAATAATAAGGGTATAACTAGGATAACCATTTTTTGCATTGCCATCCTATAATCAGCTTTAAAAAAATAATGACAGTGACTTCAATTAAAATTACAATTAAATTTTTTTATACGAGTATTTTCTTTCTGGGCAACTTTTTCGTTTAATTAATTATTTATTTAAAGAAAATACTACCCCAAAATATAATTTAGCAGTTAAAAGAAAACAACAAAAAAAGGTGATATTGGATGCTTAGTGTATTGGGGTATATTGAACCCCCACTTACTTACGTAAGAAAAGGCACGCGCCAACTTAAGCGCCTCTATTGGATACTTTTTAAACCCTTTTAGTGCACCATAACATTTGCCATATGTTGATTTAGGTTGTTGCAATTAGTATCTTATTTGTTAAATATTTTTTTTTAAATAATTAATTAGGTAAATGCAATAAAACATTTTAAAAAATGCCGCCCGACAACTTGTGTACATTTTTCTACTGATTGTCGCCATGGATTTTGTTATCAACTCTTTAATAATGCATTTTATATGCAATTGTCCTTATTTACAAAAAAAAACTTTTTTATAATATTTTTCTTGTCATAATGGTGAAAATTTAGGTTTGTACATTAGTGCATTGTACATTGTTCTTGTTTTAACGACAGGAAATGTATATAGTTTATTTGGAATTATCCTATAAAATGTGCAAATAAATTCTAGTATTTAATAAAACAAAACAATAGTTTTAGGTATAAAAAAGGGTTAAGCCTTAAAAAAAGAGGTTGTCTTGTAAAGTCCTGAAATGACGGTGGTGAAAAAAAAATTACGCCATTTAAATTAAATCTCATGGGGTATTGATGACTGACAAAAGAAATGTTTTTTAAAACAGTTTAGCCAATTACTCTTAAATTATTATTTTTAACCTAATTTTAAAAACACATTTAAAACAAAGCTGAGCTTTTGTAGATAGCATAACCGTTGCTTCACGTTTATGTTTATTATGGGCAAAAATGCAACCTTAAGCTCTTTCTGAGAGATCAGGAAAACAGGATATGAGAGCTGCCTATGGGTTACTTGCGCAAGAGATGATGGCTTGGCTCAACCAGTTTGAACACATCAGAGATAAGGATATCATCATAGTTGGCACTTTAGGTCAGTACTTAGATGACTTTAATCGTCCAAATTGGCTTCCGCAGTGCGAAGGAACTAAAACTGCCAGTGAAATTCCAGGAATTGTCGATGAAGTAATTAGCATGGTTGGTATAAAACAGGAGGATGGAACAGAGAAACGCTCTTTTGTTTGCCATACTCTAAACCCTTGGAGATACCCAGCTAAAGATCGCAGTGGACGCCTTAGTATGGTTGAAGAGGTCTTCGGTTTTATTTAACTAAAGAATCCGCTTATGCTTTTGCAACGTGTTATTAACTGACTTTATTTTAAAACTTTTAATATCTCATATTGTTATACAGTGTGTCCCAGGATAGGTGTTGCAAAAATGGACAAATGATCCAAAAATGTTTACATTTTAAACGTCCTTTGCAAAAACTGCTTGCATGGTCTAACACAAATAAATACAAAATTTTACTTCGATTGGTTATAACTAAAAATATGAAAAATGGCGAAAAGTAAAGTACCTTTATTTCTAAAAATATGACAAAGTTGTATAAGTAAAGATTTTAAGTCAAAATTTAAAGTTTTAGAATTAAAGTAAATAAATATTTTTGTCAATTTTTGCATTACGCATTAACACTCAGTGCCGTATTATCCATTAGGCTGACTAGGCTACAGCCTAGGGGCGCCATGGAAAAAATAGGCGCCAGACAGGGGAGTAATAGGCGGTAGAGAGGAAGTTTCAAAACAAGTTTAGGTCGGGTGAGGATATAAATAAAATAGACGCGAAAAGGAGAGAATGACCTTTTTTGTGGACTGAAATGGAGGTAAGGACCTTTTTTTTTTGCTCCTCAAAAATTTTTTTAGTAGGGAAATAGGCGCTCTGGGAATTGTAGCCTAGGGCGCCTTATACCCTTAATACGGCCCTGTTAACACTTTTTTACATACTTGGCTTAAAGTAACGAATTTTAAGAAAATATTTAAAATTAATAAATTTTCTTTTTAATTGCTTTCTTTTGACCATTATTTAAGTTAAAATGCGTAATGTAAAAAATAACATAATTTTTTTAACTCTTGCGTTTTAACTTAAAATTTTGACATCCAATTTAATTTTTTACAACATTTACTTATACAGTTTTGTTTTATTTAAAAAAATAAAAGTGTTTAACCTTTGAGCAGTTTTAACATTTTCAGTTATAACTTGCCCTGTATATTACAAATCGGAGTAAAATCTTGTATTACTTAGGACCACGCGAACAGTTTTCCCGAAATTTTGGTTTTAAAATTCAAAAATTTTTGGTCCATTTGCCCTGTCGTAACACCTTTCTTGGGACACACTGTATTTTTAGTAACTGTTCTTAGTCAGTCTAATTTTCTTTATTTATAATTGTGAGGGACCAAGGTACATTATAATTAAAAATTTTTGTCAGTCATTCGTCAAGCTTTTTTAGAGCTTACATAGAAAAATATACTTTAATTACGAATTTTTTAAACTTCGCAGCAAGAAAGAAAGAAAAAAATAAATAAAGGACGTGGTTTAGCTGTTGTATAAACATTTAATATTGGAACTAGAAATTAAATTCCATAATTTTTACGCCACAATACCAGGCAGCGCTTACATTAAATCTAGCGTGCATTTTTCAACAGCGGACGCTATTTTTGATTAATAGAAGTCTCAGTGACACACCGTTTCATTGATTTTAATCTACGGTTATTTCGTTTATTTTTTAATCGACGTCGTGTACCAATAAAGAAATTTCATGATTAAAGATTTGTACAGTTAGTCAAAAATGGTAACAAATTAATAAATAGGTATTTACTTTACCAGATAGAAAAGTTCCATTTTTCTACCGGGTATGGTTTGTTCATCCAAGGAAGGAAAATGCACTTTATTTCAGGAAGAATGTAAGTATGTTATTTTTTCTACTACCTTTTGCTACAGTTTTAGGTAAACATAATTATTTAGCTGCAAAATCGAAAAATAATTATTTATTTCGCGGGTCCCTGTATCTAGATAGACGCACAGAAAAAAAATGTTTTTATTTTTCGGCAACCACACAAAGATAAAAATGAAAAGGAAAATAGTTTGCCGGCTGTTAGAGGGAGTAAAAGTACGCTTTTACTCCCCGAGGGAAGGAGTAGAAATTTTCCTACTGGGAGAAAATGTCCAAATTTGGTAGCAAAAAGTATTAAATAATATTACACAACAAAGTAATACTCTTCTTAAAAATACTGGGTATTCGCAAATAAATAGTACATAAAGACACCACAGATTCCTTATGCCAAAATAGAAAAATTTAACCAAACTTAGGTGTTAAAGAGAAAAAAAATTATTATTTATTTTGATAACTTTTGATACGCTTTGAATTTTCTAATAAAACTCGAAATCTAGGGGTCAACTTTTTAACCCGATATTACCTTTTTGTGCAAATTATAGGGCCCTAACTGAACTACTTTAAATTTTCCTAAAACGTCACAATTTTTTTGTGCTACCCTGTATGTACCATCAAAGTATGCAAGTAAGCTCTCCAATGATTTCTACATAAAAGAGGGAGTAATAAATTGTAAGAGTCGCTTAAAACAACCTTTTTAAATAAAAATGGGGTGTTTTTTTAGGTTGGATAGAACTTTACATGGCAACAACTGTCAGACCTAACTGTCAATTACTTTGGCAAATCATCATGAATAAACTTACGCTTGACCAACGTTACCAAATTATCCAAATTTACTTTAAAAATCAGTCATCAGTTCGCCAGACTCATAGAAGACTTCGTGAATTTTATGGGCCACACGATCGTCCATCTGAGTTACTAATTCGTCGTACTGTGGATAGATTTCGTACCACGTACTCTTTACACGATGTGAAAACACCACTACGTCGAAGGAATGTGCGTAATGAAAGAAATATTGCCGCTGTGCGTGAAAGTGTGGAAGAGAATCCAAAGTGATCCATTCGTCGTCGGTCGCAACAAGTTGGGCTCTGTCCGTCAACTACCTGGCAAATTTTGCGGAAAGATCTTGATCTATACGATCCAACTGGTGCAAGAATTAAAGCCGCAAGATCATAGCTTGCGTCGTCGTTTCGCTAACTGAGCATTAGGACAGCTGGAAGGTGACCCGTTGTTTTATCGTAAGATTCTGTTTAGCGACGAGGCTCATTTTTGGCTTTCTGGATTTGTGAATAAACAAAATTGCCGGATATGGTGTGATGCTAATCCACAGGAAATCCAACAGACTCCATTACATTCAGAAAAAGTGACCGTGTGGTGTGGTTTACATGCTAATGGGATCATCGGACCTTATTTTTTTAAATGAGGCTGGACAGAACGTTACGGTCAATGGTGAACGTTACCGAACCATAATTCATGAATATTTGTTTCAAAATATGGATGATATTGATCCAGACGAGATATGGATGCAACAGGATGGCGCTACATGCCACACGGCGAACAAAACTATCACCTTGTTGCAAACAAGGTTTGGCGACAAATTAATTTCGAGAAATGGACCTGTTACCTATCCACCCAGATCCTGTGATGTGACGCCCCTAGATTATTTTCTGTGGGGCTACGTCGAGTCATTAGTGTATGCTGAAAAACCAGCAACGATAGAAGCCTTAGAAGCCAACATTACTCGTGTTATTCATGATATACGACCGGAAAAACACTCGAAAAAGTCACTCAAAATTGGACTAAAAGAATAGCCTATCTGGTAGACTGCCGCGGTGGCCACATGCCGCAAATAATTTTTAAACGTTAATGTAATAAGTTGTTCTTTTACATAGCATTATGTTTTCGATCACAATATATTTACTTTCATATTTTTTATAGATTAAAGTTATATCATCGTTAAAAAACACCCGGTTTAACCCCATCCGGTCATAGTTATGGTCATTTCAAGGTGAAATCATCAAAATTCATCAAAACAGACCACAATCGTGGTATCTTTATGTTTTTGGAGTCGTTGAATCCGAGTTCGGAATCAGTTTGACCCCATCAGGCCATGGTCAAGGTCACTTTAAGGTCAAATCAACAAAAATATTTAAAAAAAATATTAAAAATAAACCACAAACGTGGTGTCTTCATGTTTTTGGGGTCGCTTAATCCGAATCTGGAAGGGTCAATTTGACTACGGATTTAGATGTAGCGACTCAAAAACCCAAAATATCATGATTTTGGTGTATTTACAATAATTTCTAATGATTTGACCTTAA